>NWBR01000466.1:2616-32792 GCA_002914575.1 Entamoeba moshkovskii
TTCTTCACAATTATTCATTTTAATTTCAATACATGTATTGTTTTCTTGAAGAATAAATCCATTTTCACATTCAACACATCTTCCATTTACAATCGAATTATCTTTACATTGATTTATTTCTATTCCACATTTTCCATTTTCATCTTTGATTTCACATGTCTTTGAAATACACACATGATTTTCAATTTGAAAACCATCTTCACATTTAAAGTGTTTGTTTAATGTGCAATAACTTGAATCAATACATTTATTACATATTCTATTTTCAATATAATAACCATCTTCACAATAAATTATTCCATTAATTCCATTTTTGTTTTCTTTCAAAACACAACTATTTCCATTTAATGTGTAATTATCTGAACATTCAATACATTGATCTCTTTCATAATAACAATGTGAATCAATACCTTCTTCACATTTGTTGTTTATTAATTGATATCCAAATTGACATTTCAAACAAACCCCATTTCCATATTCCAAACAATTCATTTCCTTCAAATGACAACTTCCTTCTGTTAAATAATATCCATCATGACATTCAGAACAGTATGTGCTACTCGCTGAATTGGAACAATTTATGTCAGTATTTGTAATTTCTTGACATATTCCATTGTTAAAGTAATGACCATAATTACAGGAAACACATTTTGATTGAAGTGTTTTAGAACATTTTATTGTTTCATTAGAACAAATTCCATTCTCCAAATACGATCCATCTTGACATGAATAGCATTGTTCAAATGATGGTTTTTTAATAACAGTTTCACATATTCCATTAGCCGTTTGTATTCCTTGATTTTCTAATCCAACAAGCATTATTTGCGATTTAATTGTTTCTGTTTCGATAAAGGTATTGAAAGTAATACCTGGTGTTTGTTTTGAAGTTGCAACAATATAAGTTGAAAGAGTTTTATCTTCATTTTGTACTTCCATTATTGAAGTAATTAATATTTCAGTTGTAACAAGTAAATTAAAACTTATTGATAATTTTCCATTTCTTTCATTTGTTCCTTGAATATAGATTTTGGTGGGTTTAGTACAATTGTATTTGTAAAACATATTTGGATAAGTATAAACATTTTGAACAAGGGAATTGAAAATTGATTCGACTATAATATTTGAAGAAGATAAACATATTTTTTGATTTGTTGATAGAACAAATATTTTTGAAGTAACATGGTATGAATCAAAATCATCATCATCACTTTCAGTAAATGTTTTATCACAAGTGGCACTAATTGAAAAAACTTCAATATCAGTAAATCCATAATAACGATACATTCCTCCACATTCCACCTTTACCACTCCGCTATTTCCCATATAAAATGGTTTTGCTGTTGGAAATTTATCTCCAAAAGAAGAAATAGTGTAGTACAACCCATGATGACCATAATTAAAAACAGTTAAATGGGCGTAAGTTGTTGAGTTAATGGCAGTTCCAAAAAAGGTTCTTTGTCTTGGCAAATAATAGTAACCATCGTCTTGAGGTTTGATTTTTAACCCATTAACGTCCCCATAAATTCTAGTTGGTGAATTTCCCATGCTCAAAAAGAAATGGATTCTATCGATTGGATAAGTGGAATTAATTGTTAAAGGGAAATCATTTTTTAAATATTGAAAATAAATGTATGGAATAGGAGTGGTAATACTTTGTTCACAATTAACTATTACTTCTTGTGCTTCAAATAAAGATGTTGTTGAACTTCCAAAGTAAAGATCGTAATTGACATTTTTAATATTTACAATTACCTTATCGTACATACTTAAATTCCCAATGTTCTGAGAAGTAGAAACAGCAGGAGAAGTGCAAGAAGTGTTCGCATAAATGTAATACTCATTAGCAATTTCATATTTGCAATAAGCAGCATTTGTTGCATAAAAGAAACAAGCGTAAAACACTATTAACAACATAAAATAAATAAATAAGATTAGGAGTAGTGAGTTTATAAATCAAAGTTGAACAAAAAAATTTCCAAACCAAAAAAGGATTGAAACTTTTATTGAAATTAAAACAATAACAAATGGATTTTTAAAGTAAAAATAGAATTGAACGAATTGAACTTTTGGTGATGCAAATTTCATGAAGAAAATAAAGTTAAACATTTTTTTGAAATGTGTTTGGAAATGAAGATTGCTTCGTTTTGTTTCATTTCTGTAGAATTCTACTTTTTAAAAAATTGAATAAATGAAGTGAGAAGGAAAAAAGAAACAAAAAGAAGAATTGAATTCAAAACAAAAGAAAAATGTTTGGAAAACAAAATATTTGGTTCTCCATTCCATTTTTATGAATTTCTTTAAAGGCCGAATTTAAAAAAAGTTGTTTAATTTTGGTTGAAAAGTACTTTAAGTAAACCCCTAATCCGCTTTTAAAAAGAAAAATTGCCAAAGTCAATTATGAATATTGTTTAAGTTCTGGTTGATCTTGAATAAGTTGATAACAAGCACAAATAGCATTGTTTTCAATTTTGGGATTTCCTTCAATTGTCAAATGGGTCGATTGTTGACAAAAATAAAAAGTAATTTCTTTTAATCGACAATCATTAAATGCATAAGGTGCAATTTCATCAACAGCTTTTGGAATACAATCAGTTTCTTCATTTTCTTTCTTATTCAAATAACTTTTATAACCAACTCATACCAATAAACATATTTATCATATCCTTCTATTCTTTTTTCATTCTTATTGTACATACGATATGTTTCAATATTTGGAAATAATTTAGTTTTCTTCATTAATTTAAAAGGATTATAATGAAACATTGATGGTATTTCTTTGAATTCCTTTCATATTTGAATCACATTAATAAAATCTCAGATACATTTAAAATATTTAGATACAATCATCATTGAATATCGATCTAATTGATTCTTTTGCTCGTTGCTCATTAATTTTGTTAGTATTTCCCCGTTTAATTGAAAAATTGAATTTCCCAATTTTTTGAAATAACAAAAAGTTGTTTTCATAATTTATTAAAAATTTCGAAAGGTTGTTGTGACTGACAAAAGTAAATTCTAATTTTTCATGACAAACAAAATGTTTTTCAAATAGACTTGGTCAATTAATTTCCTCTCCATCCTATTCCTGCTGAATTATTTACTTCTATTCCATTTTGAGTGACATAAAAATGAAATCCACCAGTTCGATGCGTGTGTCTTGCGATTTGACAACCATTTTTAAATGGAGTTCCAAAATGAGAAGATATCTGTTGTGCCAAAGTAATACCAGCCATGTTGACGTAACAATTACTTCGGATTTTGCCTTGTTGAACACACCAATTATAACAATTATTACATTGCCCATATGAAGTAAGACCTCCAACATAACAAGCAGCTAAAAAGTTGCAACCGCTTTTTTTTATGTTTACATTTGCAAAATTCTTTTGGAGAATCATTGAATTAGAAGGCACTGGGGTTGGTGCCAGTTTTGGTGGTGGTTTACTTTCACTTTCAACTAATATCCATAACTGTTCGCAACCACATCTTGTATTAGTGTAAACAACTCCCCCACACTTATGATTACCATGGGGTCCACTATCTAAATATCTGCCGGTGGCAACGTTTTGAATTAACCAAACTTCTTTTTCAGAATTATGTTGTACTGTCCTAACAAACCTCCACTTTTGTTCTTCCGCATTTCTTCCTTCTTCGTAAACAGTCCTTCCATCACCATAACTAGTTAAGTACGCATTACTTCCTTTTAATGATGATGCTTTTGAAATGATGTAATATATATCTGAACCTCCAGGAGGAACAAAATCCCATACTTGATTGGTATTTCCATAATTGGACTTTACCATTGTTTTCAGCACCAGCGTCAAAACATAAAGTTATGTGTGGACTTCTACCAGAACAACCAAATTGTCGAATGGAACAATTAAACGCTGCACTTCCATGTCCAATCATTTCTGATGAGAAGGACTGACAAAAGAACAGTTTAAATGTGAATGGACTGCGGAAAATATTGAATTTGTTGGAGTTTTTCCAAACTTATTGATTTCTGAGGATCATTCTCTTACTTCTATTATTACTTCCATTTGAAAAAATATGCAACCTGCTTTCTCAGTTTTATTTTTTGACAAGGCCAAACTTTCCTTCAAAAATCATTACTCAAACTTTTAAATTTTTGTTTAGAAAAAATTTTATCATTAAATTTTTAAATAGACTTGATGTGCCGAACTCTGTTTCGAAAGCAGAATGTGACATGTAAATAAAACACCAATTTATTATGTAGTTTCTTTTTATTGTTTGATCTTTTATTGTTTTGTTGGATAAGACAATACTTCGAATCGTAATTCATACTATTCAAGTTTCTTTTCTAATTACAAGACACTTTCAATAGAAAGTAAAATTTTGTAAACAAGTAACATTTACCACACAACCCCAAGTTTTAGTTTTTTAACTTTTTGAATCAGAATTCATATAAGATCATCCCCTTTATGTTTTTTTTTGGAGTTCACCTCAATTTGGTTGTGTTTAACAATTCCCTTTTCATCAATATTAACATAACTACTTTTTAAAATATCAACTTGTTCATTAAAAATTCAATAGCAAATAAAAAATGAATATCTTTGCATTTGAAGTCAACATAAAATCTTACTGTCAATCCTTTCCCTTCTTTCTATCATTTTCACTCAATTAGTACTAAAAATAAACAAAATTTTCACAAAATCCAAAAAAATTACAATTTAATTCTTCAAGAAAAACGTCTCCTTTACTTCAAATTTCTCTTTCTGAAAAATAAAAACAAATCACTTAGAAGTTCTTTGAAATTTTGTTATCTTTTTTTTATTTTAATAATTTTTTAAAAAATCAAAAAATTAATGGAAACTTAAAACACAAAAAAATTAAAAGAAATGAGAAGACAATTAGACTCATACTCAATGTTAATATGTTCAAAATATGTTAGAATTATTCTAGATATGATTAATATCACATTAGTTAATTCAAAATTCAAAGAAACTATTTATAAATTTCATTTTAATCCATTTAAAATTAATCTGAAAACAAGAAAGTATTTTATTAATTTACAAACTCAATGGTTATTTGATGAAAATGATGAATTATTTTCAGATGGTGATATTAGTGGTTATTATGTGTATTATCAAGTTAATTATGATGATTATTTAACAATGATTGATAAATATCAAAATATCAAATTCAGAAGAATTATTTACACCAATGATGATAGAAAGAAGTATGGAAATGAAATACCAAATGTTGTTAATAAATTAGATAATGAGACTTTTTATTATTTTTTTGATAAAGAAATCAAAATACCAGATTCAATTGTTGAAATTGGTAATTATTGTTTTCGTTTTTGCCAATTGTTAACATCAATTACAATATCATCAAGATTAACTAAGATTGGTGAAAATGTATTTTATGATTGTAATAAATTATCATCTATAACATTACCAAGTGTTTTAACTTCTTTGAATAAAGGTGTGTTTTATGGTTGTAAACAATTAACAACAATAGAATATTCACCATTTGTTGTTAATTTGAATGATAATTTATTTCATGAAAATGGAATTTCAACAATAACAATACCATCATCAATCACAAGAATTGGTAATGGTTGTTTTAGTGGATGTCAATTGACATCATTATCAATTCCAAGTAATGTTATTGAATTTGGAAAAAATGCATTCAGCGATAATTTAGAATTAAAAGAAGTGGAATTACCAAATAATACGATGGAATTATCTGATGGTATGTTTTCTCATTGTTATAATTTAACTAAAATCAACATACCTTCATCAATTACGAAAATTGGTGGTAATTGTTTTGAAGGATGTAATAAAATCACAATCCCAACAACAATTATATCACAACTTCATCATATTGGAATTAATTGTTTTCTTCGTAAAGGAATAAATGAAATTACATTGAATAATACAACATATATTGGAGATAATTCATTTTCATTCAATCTATTTGAAAGAGTGATAATTCCATCTTCATTAAGTTGTCTAAATTCTTCATTTAGTCATTGTTACAAACTGACACACATTGAAATACCTGATTCTATTAATTGTCTTAGTGATTATACATTTTCAAATTGTATTAAATTAAGAACAATAACACTTCCTAATTCTATTACTATACTTAGTAATTATTCATTTTCAAATTGTTCATCACTTGAATATATTGTAATACCAAGCTTAATTAAGGAAATACCTGATTATTGTTTTTATAAATGCTCTAGTTTAACAAGAATTGAATTACCTTCATCCCTTACTAAAATTGGTGATTATTGTTTTTGGGGATGTATCGAATTGGATGATATTAATATGCCAATGAGTATTGTTGAAATTGGAAAAGAAACATTTAAAAATTGTTCTGGATTACACTCAATAACAGGAAATGGTGATGTTTGTATCAAATTCAAAGAAAGTTTTGAGAAGTACTTTTTTCTAAAAACGGATTGAGGAAAGAAAGTAACCAAATAAAAGTTTAATCAAATCAATTGAATCGAGAGTGATTAATAGAAATTTTCAATCCCATTTTATTTTTGTGTAAAAATTTTTTAAATAAAAAAAACAATCACGAAAGGCAATCAAAATTACTTTTATTGTTATTCTTTTCATTCAATAATTATTCATCATCAATCCTAACTTCCTTCTCAAATACTTCATCCAATATTGTTTTAGTTTCAGGAAGATCCTTTTGTTTTTCTCTTTTTTCTTTTGATAATAACTTAGATTTGGCGGCGGCGGTTTGTGCTTCTTTTCTTTCAACAGAACGGACGACATTTGGAGAAACATACTTTTCATTCAAATAAAGTACGCTACCACAAAAACAACCCGAAAGAATTTTAATGCATTGCATACAAAATCTTGGTCCAATTTCTACTAATGATAACTTTTCATCTCCAGTTCCATCTACAACTTGATAATTTCGCAACCACACGTGGTCGTCAACCAATGAAAATTGTAAAACATGGTCAATGAATGGTTTGGATTTTGGATAGTTTTGTTCAACGTGGAATACTTTTGACAATACTTCTTTCATAACTTTATTTTCGTTGGACTTATCAAATTCAGCACCAAAACTTAAAATTGGTCTTGACCCTTTTAAAGCATTTCCAGTAAGTTTTAAATCAGTCATAGTAGTAATACTTCCGACATAAAACTTGATTGAGGGGCCATTTGGGGAGCAACAGAACCAAAGATACAAATCAGTGTGTTTTCTATTTTCAAAGAAAATGCAACTGTCGCAGTTCCTTAAATCACAAATTTCAGCAATTTCATGAAAATGTCTTTTGTCATCGAATTTTGATTCCTTTTTATGGTGGGGGATCATTGAAATGAAGTCTTGCATGAGATATCTTTGTTTTGCAGAAACTCCCCTTGAAGCCAAAATTAAGCATCTAGACCATGGTGCTTTTGGTTTGCTGTCTTCATTTTCTTTTTGATTCTCACGTTCAATTCTTTTCAACATGTCTTTTGATTAAAACGAGTTGTTTTTTTTAAAAAAAGGGTTTTATTATTTTTAACTTGTCAAACGAGGTTTATAGTTTCTACGTTTTCAGTTGAAAAATGTGTTATTTGAAAACACAATTTAAATTCAAAAAGGGTGGACCTTTTTTCAATTTTCGAAAGTAGTTTTGGCATTCCTCCATTTTTGTTTTCGTTCGATTGTTATTGCCATTTGAATTCGTTAAAACCATAATGCATTTTAACTTTCGTTAAGACCAAAAAGAATAGATTTTAAGTGGCGACAAATCACCAAAAATCTGATGCACCACGTAAATTTACCCGAAAACCCGCTTCATTGTAATAAAAACCTCAAGCAAGACCACCACTTTCGTCGATTCCATCTTTTGTTTCTCCCATATACTTGCTCTTTCGTTGAAAACAAAATTCTATCGAGACAAATGGCCAAGGCTGAATGACGAGTGTTATATACAGCAAATAATTAAGTGCAAAAAGTCTAAAAATACAACATAGACAAAGGAGAACTCCATATTTTTATTGGGTCGACAATTAGCAAATGACAAAAATATCCTCTTTGAAAAATGACAAAAATAGCAAACCAACAAAAAATTAAGTGCCACGAAAATAAGTAAGGCGCCAATTATTCTTATTTCCCGGGAAAGTCACTTAACAACAAAGCAAAAGTGAAGTTTTGAGGAGGACAAGAGCCAAAGAAAAGAAAGAAAAAAAAATCTGAGAGGGGTATCAAAGGATAAAGGGGGAATAATAAAAATATAATAAAATATTAAAACCAAACAATCAGAGATAAAAATAACAACTGATAAAAATAGACAAAATGAAAACAGAACAAGAAAGAGCAAAGGCAAAGGAAAAAAGGGTATTTGAGGATTTTATTCTGAAACTCAGAAAAATGGAAATGATGCAGCTTAAGATGAAAAACCTTAAATTTCCTTGTCCCTTACATGTTTTGGTCGATGGCCCTGTGGAACAAGACGAAACCGAAATGATATTCGAAATGGTTTGCAAAGACGCGTTGTATGACAAAACAATTCATTCTGTTTGGTTGTATTTGGAGAGTGGGGAAGATGCGATTGACAATACTCTGAAAAATACTGAATTCTTAAATATTTTAAATAGGAATATTTCCGTTACTTCATCTTCTTTGGAAAGCACAATGGGTGTTCTCTCAATTCTCACGAGGAATGATCCCTTTGTCTTCATTCAAATGGGAAGCTACAACTCGATTGTAAATCTTCTTCAATTCCAATTGAAATACTCCATTTATATGGCGGTGTTGGAATGTTTATACGCGGTTGTCTCCACCCATTCGCCATCATTAATTCTCCGTTTGGCGGAAGAAAATGATTTGCTGTGTATTTTATTAAATGGAATATCGAAGGAAAATGATAGCGAAGAAAATGACTTGTGTAGTGAAATGCTTAAAATTAGTTTGAGTTGCAAAGAAGTACGAACCAAATTAGAAAAGGATATGAATTACCTTAACTCCTTTTTACATCAACTAAACTACGTCTACCAAAATGTTTTAATAGACATGAACAATCATGTTTTATTGATATGTTTATGTGAATGTATTGAATACCTAACATGGAACTCTTCCATTAAAAATGTTATTGAACTCCGTTTTAGTGGTTTATTGCAGTGATGCGACTTCAAGAATTGTATATTTTTAGCCTAAAAAACCCAACAATTATTCATTATTAATTTTATTTCTTTTTTTGCAACGTTCTGTGTTTTGACGAATGAAAATGTTTATTGTTCGCCGTTTGTTTATTTCATAACGTTATGTTAACCCTTTTTTAGCCGAAAACAATTGATTGACAGTTTAATTTGGCATACAAACCCCTTTTTGTTGGTTTTGAAATGGTGTCACTGAGGTTATTTTTCTCCTTTTTTCTTGTTACTAACAACTTTTCATAACAAATTCATTAACTAACATTCTAAACTCTGTGTTGCCAACTAAGAATGGCCTAACGTTGTTGCATGAAGCAGCAGGAAGGATAAATTTAGCTGTTTCGATTCAGTTTGTTCAAGTTTGGGTCACATCTCCTTTCGAAAAAAAACATTTTTATCCCGCCGTAACGAAGACGTTATTTATTTGTTATTAAAAAAGTGTTTTCAAATAACACAAAACAAATTATTTGTTGTTTTGCGTCTTCAATCACCCACAATTATCTTTTATTGTTTTTGTTTTTGTTCGCCAACCTTTTTTGGACTTACTTCTTAGACTTGAACTTCTATTTCCATCTTTTCATTTGGGTGAATAAGATATAAAGGGGTTCTAGACAAGGGAAATTAACAATCGAACACATTCATCAGAGATCTGTTCCTGCATTAATTCCCAAAAATTTTATGTTAAACAAAAAGTTGGTTTAAAGTAATGGCTTATTGGTTATTTGGTGGGTAATACACTAAATGAATATTTTGTAAATTCTTTGAATGAATGTATCGAACTAAATTGTAAATATCATATGTTATTGGATCAATAATATCAATTCGAGGTTTAATTAAACAATTTAAAACGCTGCATTCAATTCCGAAAGCAAACATTACTTTTTGAAGAGTAACAGAAGGTTTCATTTCACCTTTAAATTTGATTTTTTTCAAAGTGGAATCACTGAAATCTCTAAAAAACTCCCATTTTTGTTTCGGTAAATAATAATCAACTTTCCATTCTCCTTCTAATCTTTTTCTATAATTATCGTAGATACTCATTAATTTGATAAATCGATATTCTTCCATTGAAAAACTATCAACTATTTGTTCTTTTCCATATAATTCATATATGCTTTGTGCATCTTTCCAATAATCATTTATTCTTTTGATACCATCATTTCTTTCATGTGTTTCCCTCATATCACTTCTACACAATTCAACAATTTGTTGATATCTCCACATTTCGTTTTGATCATAAATACAACTGAAAGCAATATCTTTGTTTGAAATGTTAACTGTTGCTCCTTTCTTTTTAAAAACAACACAATTCGTTGTTAAAATAAATGAGTATAAATCATATACCCTTCCACTAACTGCCATAACAATTGGTTTAATAACGACATGATTCATTACGCCCATCAGAAATTCATTAGTCATTGCATCTTCCCTGCAAAATTGAACAACGATTAAATCACCATTTCCTTCAGATAGTTTTTGGAAACTTTCAATTGAGTCGTAAGCCTTTCCCGAGTAACTTCTAATTCTTGGTGGAAGATAAGTATTAGAAAATGGAGTGATTTGAATATAAAATACTTTTTTACTAAAATCAATTGAATCATCCTTTTTTGTTGGAATTAATTTCATTATGTCAAATGCTCGATGATATTTACTATTTTCAATGGTGTTCAATAAGAATCGAAAATGTAAATTATAATCATTAAACGATATTTGATTTAATTTATCAATAAATGCTTGTGAAATTTGATTGGGAACAACTATATTTTCTGTTACTAATTTTTCAATCATCCATACCCAACCAAACTCAAATGTGTTAGGAATTGAATATTCATTAAACTTCATCAATTGGTCATATCCCATGTTGTTAGTAATTTTAAGATCTGATTGAGAAAGACCACATTCCCTTATAACTTCATGTATTAGTTCCCAACCAGATGGGTGAATTGAAATACAAATTACTTGTAAATGTGATGAATTCATTTCTTCCCAACAAGGAAGAATTGAATGTTGAAAATAATTTTCAATTCTCATTTGATCATGATAAGTGTGCAATGGAGAAGTTTTTCTAAAGAAAGGGATATACCCTTTAAAAGTGACGTACATGTCAATATAATTTTCTCTTTTAGAAAGGAAAATATGATTACAACAATAAGAATTAATTTCAATCATTTCATTATAAACTTCATCATTAAAATATAAACCCATTTCACCTTTATTTCTTAATTTAACAACTAAATGACCAAAAGGCCTAAAAGTATCTAAAGGTTTTTCCAATTGTTCAGTGTTTACTGATTTATAACATTGAAATAATCTGGATGTTTCCCATTGTCCAAATTGAATTGAATATACACAAAAAACTGATACAAAGAAAGTTTTATTAATTGGTGAAAACACGTCTTCGAATAGTTTTTCAATTCTAATATAATTAAGTGCTCTTAGTCTTTTAAATTGAATAACTGATAATAGTCTTTCAGTTTTCTTTTCTTTAGAGAGCGTTTCATCTTCTGATTGATCTTCAATTTTGTCTTCCGATGATTCATTTGAATAAATATCTTTTTTAAAATCTTCAACTTTATCAACATTTTCTTTAACAACGACTTCTTGAATAATTTTTGGAGTAATAAAATCTTCTTTTAAAATTGGTTTAACTTCTTTTGAAATTTTCTTTTTCTTTTCTTTTTCAATTTCAATTTCTTTTTGTTGTTGAATCCATTCTTCAACTTTTTTATCAATTTCAGGACATATTTGTTTTATAAATTCTTCTTTCATTTCAATTTTCATTGTTACATTTAATTCTTCATCTTTTTTTCTTTCAACACCATTTTTCATAATTTCACCATTCATTAGTATTTCTATTTGATTTATCATTTTATTCTTCTTTAATTCGGCTATTTTATTCCAATTAATATCATAAATTCTTTGGAAGTGTTTATTAAATGTTTGTCTTTGTCTCCCAACGCTATAATCAACTGGTAGAAACCCTTCCTTTTCACACTCAATTCGAAAACATTTCGCTTCTTTCTTTTCTGCCATTGTTTTTTTATGTTTTTTTAATTTGAAGTTTTTTGTTTTTTTTCAAAAAAAAATTGAAAGGAATGTTGCAATTCTTAAATTATGATTTGGTGGGAACTTCTCTTCTTTAAAATCACTATTACTATGAAAACAATAATTGCACAAATTAGAATTATTGCAATAAACAAAAATGTGCTAAACATGATCCTTAGAAAATTAATTCTATCTTTCTCACATTCTTTGTTTCCTGATGATACATGATATCCAGGTTCACAATCAAAACATCCAAACGAAGTACAATATTCACAATGATCTGAACATTTTATACACAACCCATTCATTTGATAATATCTCTTTCTACATTCTCTACACAACACTGTACTATTAAATTCATTACATCTACAATGTGAATCACACCCTATTAAGTTATTATTTGCAATTTATATTAAACACAACAACATACTTTCATCAACACTCATCGCCAATGCTTATATATCCCTTTTCACAAACAGCGAATTTCTCAGTCCCAACACAACGAATACAACTAGATGGACGTGATACACATTTTCCATTTTTTAAAAAGTAACCATATTCACATTTGTTGCAATAATCTTCTCCTGAACAAGACAAACAATTCAATCCACAAGAAACACAAAAATTTGGTTTCACTTCAATAAGTCCGTAGCCTTGTTTGCAACTAACACAGCCAATTTCATTTTGTAGTTTTTCACGATGTTCTATATCAATACATTCACTATTATATGAAATTCGATTCTCTGGACATTGAACACACAACCCATTGATTTATCCATTGTCATCTCCACATTTTGTACAATATCTTCCTTCAACCCTTTCAATATAATTCTTTTCCAACTCACAACCATTTGAAACAACGAAATACCCATTTTTTACATCCCGTTTTATTAATCAAATCGTATTCTAAACACATTCTGTCCACCAGTTGACATTCACCGTTTATTATTATATTTCCAGAACTACACCCAATACGTCCCTTCTCATTTTTACACTCTAAACACTGTTCTCCACATCTTTCACATCTTCCATTTTTAATATAAAACCCATCTTCACATGATTCACATCCAAGTTTAGAATCACATCCCAAGCAATTTGAAGAACATGAGTCACATAAAATACCAAAATAACCCATTTGGAACTCATAACAACCAAACCATCTTTGTATTTCCCTTCAATACAATTTTCCATATATTCACATTTTCCGTTAACTAAAGCGAATTTGGATAAACAATATCATCAAGCAAAAACCATCTTTTTCACAATATCCCTCTTCTCAATAATCACATGAATTACATGTCCAATTTTGAAGATAAAATCTTGGTTGACATTTAATACATCCAATGTTATCTTTACTAGTATCTTCGCAGTTATTAGAACATGGCTTACATCCCCAATCATTGGTGTAATAAAAATTGTTTGGACAGGCATTAACTTGTAAATAACAACAAATAACCAAAAGTGAATGGTACATTTTCAATGTTTTTTAATTGAATATTTGAGTTTGAATAACACCTTTGTTTTCACAATCTTGTTTTCGGACTTCATTAAGAATAAGTCAGAACAAACCCCAATTTATTCAAAAATTAGAGCATTTTTCTATAGTAATTGACTGCTTAGGTCGAAGTCAAAACTGGTTTCGTCGGATAAAAAACAACATATTCGGGATTAACATTACTTTTGACCCAATAACTTTTTCTATTTCGTTTGGAGATAAAATGACAAGAAGTTATCGCATATAACTTCCGTTAGAAAAAATTCAAACAAAAAAATAAGAGTGTTCTATTCGTAATCTAATTTCAAAAAGACTATTGGGACAATTACCACCATTCCTCAACAAATTCTCTAATATATTCAATTTCAAAACTGTTATTTGGAATTTTATTTGGACACTTCACCACTGGGCAATTGAAAAAACACAATTCCCCAAATGACGTCACCGAACTTGGAATTTCAAGGCAAGTAATTGAACTACAATTTGAAAAACATAAAGTTGGAATCGATTGAATACTTTTGGATAATGAAATTGATGTTACCATTACACAAGAAGAAAAACACCTTGTCCCAATAAAAGAAATGGTGGTTGGAATTTTAATTGTTTCTAACCCAAAACAATGTTCAAAAACACCATCTCTCAGTTCATTAACAAAAGATGGTATTGTAATTGATGTCAACAAATAACAACCACTAAAGCAATACTCCCCTATATTACTTACAGACTGGGGGATAATTAACTCAACCAATTTGGAACAATTTGAAAAACATCTCTCTCCAAATTTTGTAATTGTATTTGGCAATTCAATTGATGTTAGTAAAGTACAATTATAAAAACAGTAATTACCTAATCCAACTACGGAATTAGGGATTGATAAAGATTTTAAAAGTGGTAAGCCATAGAAACAATAATCGTCAAGAGTTTTAATAATGGTTGGGATTTCAATGCCATAATTAATTCTATCTTCTTTTGTGTAACTCACATTTTTGTAATCATTTCCTTTTCTTTTTTCATTCAAATATCTTCGATAATTGACTTGATACCAAATGCATTGTTTAAATATTTTCCCATCCTTAAATACCTGGTCTTTTTCATCATATAAGTGTAATGTTTCCAAACTTGTAAAGAACTTTCTTGTTGACTTTCTTAAAGGAATTGGATTGAAATGAAATCGTTCGGTATTCCCTTGAAACCGTTTGACAGCAATTTCCAAGTTAATAAAGTCTTCAATTGAATCAAAATACTTCGATGTGATCATTATTGAATAATTATCCATTTTCTTTGTCATTCAGTTTTGAAACAAACAATTTATAAGATCCTTTTCCAAACCAAAAAGTGAGTCAATTTTCCGAAAACAAAATGGAATGAAACAAAAAGAAATTAAATTCATCAACAACAACCACCTTCTTCTTCACCACCTTCTCCTTGGGCAGGATTTTGTTGAATATTCACAATACTTTCTTCTTTAGGCTTTTGTTGTGGGGTTGATTGTTTTGGTTGTGAAATGGTTGTTCTGGTTGGACGATGAACTTCATTAATGCCTTTGGTTGGGTCAAGGTCAACAAAACCTCCAGCTTTCTGTAATTCGGCAATGGCGGCATTAAAGATTTCAGTAACCCCTTCACCACTTGAAATGTAAAAAGTGTTTTATTTCAAAAACATAAGAATTAAACAAACTTTAATGCTGAGCATTCGAAATGTAACATATTATTTCTTTTGGCAAAGAATTTACCTTCGTTTGAAGTAACTTGACGATTTGCATTTTCATCCTTTTTACAACCAATCAAAAATTTGATTGTTTTATTTGACTCTCTTTGGACTTGTTCAAATTCTTTTATCCAATCATCGACATGACCAAAAGATTCTTTCTTTGTTATATCATAACAAAACAACATTACGTGTCGATTTCTAAAATAAGTTGAGGTTGTGGCTCTGAAAACTTCCTGTCCGGCAGTATCCCATAATTGGATATTATAAGACCTCCCATCTACATTCATTTTTTTACAAGCAACATCACAAGAAATTGTTGATTTTTCATTTTTGCTGACTACATTTAATTAAAAACCTCTTCGTCTCAGAGTAAAAAACACAAACATTGATCTTTTATAAAACGTTTAAAAATTCCTGTTTTCCCAACACTAGCATCCCCTATTGATCAGTTTTGTTGTGAACTTTTCAAGTTACAATCAGACAAACCACAAAGGGCAATAGTAATTAAAACATTTCTTTCAGTCATTTCGAACTCAATAAAACTTTATTAGTTTTTTTAGTTTATCTTTTTTAAAAGCAACTTTTGTTTTATAAAATTCAAAAAATTTGAACTGCAAAAAAAGTGGGATCCATCCAGAAAAAGGAAAGTAGTTTTTTGTTATATAAAACAAATAGGAGTAAAAAGAAATTTCAAATAAAAATTACTTTTCTGGGGAGCTTGGAACGACTATGGCGAGGAGTGTATCTTTTTCGACTTTGGAGTCTTCGCAAGCAACAATCTTTTTGACGATACCATCGAATTGAGCACCAACAGTAATTTTCATTTTCATTGCTTCTACAGTCATAATTGGGGCTCCTTTAACAACTTCATCTCCTTCCTTTACAAATACAGTTCCTACATTTCCTAATAATGGAGAGGCGATGTGGGTAATATTCTTTTTATCAGCTGGTTGTAAGGTGCATCTTTGGCCTTGAGTTTCAACGACTTTAACATCATGTCTGCACCCATTAGCAACAAAAACTAAAGATCTTGTGTCTTCAAGAGTTAAAGGACCAACTCTAATTAATTTGATTGTGACATCTTCTAAGTTATCTGGATCAATAGAAGATACAGTAACGGTTTGGTTAACAGTCATACCGAACAAGAAAACCAAAGTGGGTAATGTAAGTAAGTAATCTCCTCCATTTTTCTTATGGAATTCCAAATAACTTTCAAATTGTTTTGGATAAAGACCATAACTAACAACTTCCTCAGTTTTAAAGGATCTTCCATATTTGTTTTGTAAATAAGTTTTTGCTTGGCCGAAGTCCATGTCATTAATTTTTTCATTTGCCTTAACAACTTTATTCTTTCCCAATACCCTTTCAACAAATCCTTCTGGGAATCCTTTATGTGGATATCCTAATTTACCGCTTGCCAGTCCAACTACACTTTCTGGGAATTCGATTGGTATCTTTGGGTTCAATACATCCTCAGCCTTAAGTCCTTTGTTAACTAAAAACAATGCCAAATCCCCAACAACTTTACTTGAGGGAGTAACCTTAATAATATCTCCCAATACTTTATTGACATCGGCATACATCTGAGTTATTTCATCCCACCTTTCTAATAAACGAAGTGCTTTGCATTGGGCCAATAAATTACTGTATTGTCCACCTGGCATTTGATGGTTATAAACATCAGTTGTTCCTCCCTTCATACCACTTTCATCTGTAAAGTACAAACTTCTGATATTTCTCCATTGGGAATCAAGTCTTTCAAGCTTTCTATAGTCAAGTTGAGATTGTCTTTCATTTCCTTCCATACATGCCAAAAATGCTCCAAGTGATGGTTGTGAAGTTCCATCACTCATCGAAGGTAATGCCAAATCAACACCAGATACGCCAGCCTCTGTTAAGGCAATCAATGAGTGAATCATAGTTCCACTGGTATTGTGACTATGGAAGAAAATTGGTAAATCAGTTACTTCCTTTAGAGCATTTAAGAATGGTTTTGCCATTTGGGGTTTGAATAAACCAGCCATATCTTTAATGGCAATACAGTGTGCCCCAATTTCAGTTATTCTTTTTGCAACATCTTTATAATAGTCCAAAGTATAAATGTGTTCGTGTGGAGACATAAAATCACCGGTAAAGCAAATACAACATTCCGCAACTTTATTTGCTTCTTTTACAGCTTTAACGCAAGTAATCATTGATTCAATATCGTTGAAACAATCAAAGATTCTAAAAACATCCATTCCACTTTTAGCTGCTTGTAAAACGAATTCTCTAATTAAATTATCGGGGTAATTGGTATAACCAACGGCATTTCTTCCTCTTAACAACATTTGGAATAGAATATTTGGAATTTTTTTTCTCAATAACTTTAATCTTTCCCATGGTGATTCGTGCAAGAAACTGTAACATGAATCAAATGTCGCTCCTCCCCACATTTCAATTGAAAATGATTTATCAAGTTGGCATGCATGCTCTTCGGCAACACTCAATAAATCAGCAGTTCTGACTCTAGTTGCCAATAACGATTGTTGTGCATCTCTCATTGTAGTATCAGTAATTAATATTTCTTTTTGTTTTTTAACCCAATCCATAAGGGCTTCAGGTCCTTGAGAATCTAAAATACCTTTGGCACTATCCTCTCGTGCTTTTTCAATAACCCTTTCAGGTTTTAAAGGTTTAATAACAAAACAATCGGTTGGTACATTTTTCTTTCTTAAACTGATATTTGAGTTAACAGTTACGTCTGCAATAAAATTAATTAATCCAGCTGCATTACCTGATTGTGTAGTAATTATTTGTTGTGGTGTAGCTGCTGGTTTATAAGAAGCAATAGGGGCAGGAGTTGCTCCACCCAAACGAGGAACAGGGGAAGAATTCTTTGGAGTTGGATTACAATGACCATAAATACCCATTAATCTAAATTTCTTTGATCTTGTTAAAACAAGTTCGGATGGTTCCATTTTTAATAATGTTGATAATGAACTTGCGATATAATCATTTACTTTCTTTAATAGTACTGGGCAATTATCGTATGTTTCTTCTGAAATTTCATCAATGATTTCATCAATAACTCCAAGTCTCTTTAAATCAACACAATAAATCTGTTGTTTTTTGGATATTTCTTCACAATCATGGTGGAATCTATTCGCTTTATCTTCATCTGAGGAATATCTACATAAAATACTCGCAGCTCCTTCGGGTGTAATAACACCATAATAACCTCCAGATAACATTCCAATACAATTTCCCATTGCAATACCAAGTGCACCTCCACTTCCTCCTTCGCCAACCATAATTGTTACGATTGGGACTTTTAATCCAGCCATTGTTAATAATGAAGTGGCAATTGCTTCTGGTTGTCCTTCAATTTCACTTTCAAATGATGGGTATGCGCCGGGTGTATCAACTAAAGTCACAACAGGAAGAGCAAATTGTTCGGCCAAAAGCATTAGTCTAGTAGCAGTTCTATACCCAGCAGGAGAAGCCATACCATAATTTGATTCAATCATTTCTTGTGGGTTATGACCTTTTCTTGTGGCAATTACAACAACTGGATAATTGTGGAACATTGCAAGACCTCCTCTAATGCATTTATCTGCACCTTGTTTTCCATCTCCTCTTAATTCAATGAATCCGTCAAATACTTGTTCCAAAATATCAATGGCTTGAACTCTTGTATCAGTACGTGAAGTGGTGTATGAGAATTTCTTTTCAATATTGACATGGTGCTCCATTTCAGTTGGCTTTTCTACCATTACACCTGTTTGTTTTGCCTTGAGTATGCGAAGAATGTTAGTAACGGTTGAGTCAATATCGTCTTGTTGGACAACTAAATCAACTTGGCCATGTTCATGTAAAAATTGAGCGCTTTGGAATCCCTTTGGGCATGCTTTATCAAATGCCTCTTGATCCATTCGATAAACAGTGTTTAAAATGACTTTTTCACCAGCAAATCCAATTCTACCACCTTGGACACCAATTCTAACATCGGATTGCATTGCATAGGAAGCAGTAGTTCCACCGAATGTTGGGTCTTGGAAAATGGTAATAAATGGTAAACGTTTACTTTTGAAAGCTCTGACGGCAACACTGACTTTCGCCATTTGCATTAATGAAAGAGTTCCTTCTTGCATACGAGCCCCGCCAGATCTAATTTCAATAATGACAGGCAGTCCTTCAGAACTGGCATATTCAAACCCTCTTGATAATTTTTCTCCTTCGGCACAACCCAACGATCCTCCAATAAAATCAAATTCATGTCTCATCCAAACTACTTTAATTCCCTTTTAAATTAGCGCATAAGACGATAGAGATAAATTGAAACAAACATTAATGTATCTAATAAGACAAGTGACACCACACACTAAACCAGATCTTTTAAAGGCATCTTTTAATTGTTCACTGTAAGTTTTTGGTCCAAAAGAGAAATTGAGAAAGTCCACAGAGGCGATTTCTTGAAATAGTTCTTGTTCTTGCTCCATTTACTTAATTATTAATTGAATAATTAGTTCTTCCATCTTGCTATTAACTTATCTAATCCAAAAAAATCAATTTTTTTTCTTATAAAAAACTTCTTAAAAAATTTGGTTATAATAAAAGTATCATTGTTTTCTTATTCATCATTGATGTCGAAGTATTTTAAAGTTAGTAAGTTCAAATTCTGATGATTTGGTTTCGTTTTTATTTGGTAATTGGCCATTTATAATACCAATCGAACTGTATAGAAAAAATGGGGAATGGTTTGGAAAATTGGTGGCTGTTTCTTAAATGGGGAATGTTGGAAAAAGCAAAGAATTTGTCTCTTTGGTGACAGCAAAAGTACTGTCGTTACCTTCCAAATAGTTTTTTGTTAAAAAGAGAAATAAAGAAAAAATAATGGTTTATATAACAAATAACCGAGAAAAAAACACAAAAAATTAATAACAAAAAGAATGATAGGGTTAAGTTGGTTCTAAGTTATTTTGTTTCGTTCAATCCATTTTTTTCTTTTTCAAAATCTTAAAAACGCAATGGAATCTTTTAATATTTTATTCAACTCTATGCAACAACAAACACTTGACCCCATTATGCAATTGTGGAAATGTTATTTAAAAGATTATTTGCCAATTATTCCAGTTTTACAAGAAGAAATTCATAACTTTATATTCGGATTGAATAGAGAGCTATTAAAAAACGATTTTATTGGGTTAAGGCATGTGTTAAATAGTTTTCAAGAATTTTTATATTCAGGAATCGGTTTAACTGACGAGGAAGTTCAAGAACTTATCAAATTCTGTTACAATGCAGTTGGATGTAAATATTATTTTAATAAACAACATAAGGCATTGTCATTGGTTATTGAATTAATATTATCATCAGCACATGTTAAAGGAATGTTTGGAGTTTCTGACTCAATTTTATCTTCATTTACAAGTTCAAATGACGCAGATCAAATATTTGGAACGATTTATTTCAGAGATCGATCGAAGAATCCATTTGAAGGATTGGAATTAGATTATAGACATTCTTTCAAACGAATAAACAATGGTGCTGAATTAGCATTTAATTCTGGGTTTCTAATTCTTCATTTTAAGAATTTTTTTAAGACAAGTGACGCGGAAGAAATCATGGAAAGGATTAATTTATTTCCAAAGATTAGTAATGGTTTGAAGAAAGCATTTTTGGTTAATACTCTCATGCCAAGTAAATCTCATCATTTGTTTTTAAGGGAATTATTAAATGAATGGCAAAACATTTATACAAGTGATACAATGGATTATTTTATGATGGTTATGTTAACTGATGTTTTAACTAATGAAGGCTCTGTTGATATTAATGAAAAAGATATCGAATTTTTATTTAACAGAATAAATCATGATTTATTTTTCGAATTTAATGGTGGAGATGGTATTTTGGATGGAATCAATAATCCGTTTAAAGGAATTGTTGTTGTGAAACCTGATGATGATGATTTTTTGACAGTTGCATCTTTATTAATTATATCGTTAATAGAACATGAAACAATTAGAAACAATGAGATTTCATCAATACTATTGAAATTAAGAATTTTTTTTGAATCTGTTCATAGATCAATTTCCGGAGATAAAGATGGGCTATATACTGTTTTAGTATTTTTAAAGGGATTGGTTGTGTATTTTGTTCATGAAGAATTAGTTAAAAAATTAAATAAACAATCAATTGAACATTTCATTGTTACTGTATTTAAAACACTCAAACCAATGTTTTTCAGTGAACAATTACCCCAAGAATGCAAAGATATTATTCAGTGGTTGTTATGTATTAATGGAGAACATTTATGTAAATTAGTTATTGAAGAATTTAGTCAATTGATTAATTGTAAACCTGATGACCATCATTTACAAACATTTTTGGTTGTAGTTTCATTGTTTATTGAAATTCTCCCACAATTAATTGAAGATAATAATCAAGTTGCAATAGATATTGTAAATTTAGTATTCCAAACACATAGATATAATCCAACGGTTCCTGATGTGAATGGGATTGTTGTTGATTTAATAATAACATTATCCAAACAATTTTATTTAGTTGATTCTCCACCAAGTAATATTCAAAATGATTCTGTTAAGGAAAGTATTTTCTTCATCTTTCCGGATTTATTTGTTGAATATTTTGCATCATTGATATCATTAATGAAAGACGTTAGTAATTTAGATGCATTCCCATTTACAAATGAATATTACAACGCATTAGAAACCTTACTTCATTTTGAAAGTGATCATAGAAAAGTAATTGAAGAAAGAATATTATTATATTTAAATGATACAACAACGTTATTAGATTGTATGAATGTGATAGTTGGAATATTTATTTATTATTCTAATTCCTTTGTTTCAAAGCTAATGAATTTAATTATAAGTAAAATGGTTGTTCAAAAAGGAGAAGAATATGAAATTCTCAGTTTAAGTGAGAATGAACAAGAATATTGTCTCAGTGTTTTGTATTCATCATTGGGTCATCGAAGTAATTTCAAAAGATTTAAGAAAGCAATATTTGCAATTACTGACCATTTTAATAATTACTCAAAAGAGAAAATTAGAGAAAAAAGTATTGATTGTTGTAAAAAGCTTTGTGCATTGGGACAAACCGCTTTTTCATTGCCATTATTCAAACCAACATATCCAATGAAATATGAAAATTATTATGAAATGACAATGAGCGCCCATGAAGACCCAGAAATTATGATTGATTATGAATTTTATCAGGAAGTATATGACAAATATGTTTATGATTATGTAAATAAATTAAAAGATATTTGTGCTTTAACTAAAGAAGAATTAATTAATAAAAAGAATGAATTTTATTCTATTATTGATGTTTTAGATTGTTTTGTTGAAGGTGCATGTGCAATTTACGATATAAGAGAACATAATGTTCAATTACCAACGAAATATGAATGTATTAGAAACCAATTGGAATCACCTTATAAAAGAAGAATACCATGGGAAGATATTGGAAGAATCATCATACTTGGAGGACAAAGAATTAGGGAATGCTTTGAGGGAGATATTAGAATATCTGAGAAATATTTAAAGATATTACGAATTTACATTAGAAAACAAAGTTCTACATTTGAACCATGTTCTATTTCATACTTAATTCATCCATCAAAAAGATCATATGAAACAAAATTCGCACCAATTATTTATTATGAACAAGCAACATCTTTGTTATATCAATTACAAGCATTTGTTTACGATTTATTGATAAGTCCAATAGATATTGATGTATTTATCGAAGAAGAATTATTGGCGATAAGTGTATCTAATCCAGATTTCCATAAATATTGTAATCAATCGAATTTCTTCAAAGAAGAAAATGCAAAAAATATTGTAGAACGATTAATGTCACATTTACCAGAGACAATTACTCTTCAAAATGTCAAATCATATATATTTTCATTAAAACTTCTATCAACTTATGTTGGGCATTTGTCAATGGATGATTTCCCAATATTCTTTAAAGTGTTTAGTCATTTCGTAATGAATCATTTCAAAGATCCATCAGTATTTAGTAATACACCATTGACAACTTTATTTTCACAATTCCAATTAGTTGCAGAAACAAGTCCCATTCACCAATTAAAAGAGATACCAGAAGACTTTTTGGAATTACTATGCCAAGGAGCTGAAGTACATCCATTAATACATACTTTTATTCAGAAATTTATTAGTAACTATTTGTTAAGTAAGAATTATTTGCCAAATTCATTCATTTCATATTGCTTAAAGCAATTAGTTGTCCAAACTCCATTACCAAAAAGATATGGAGCTTTACTTCGAAATTACTTTAGACATTTTGGTGTCGAAGGAAAAAACATTATTGTAATTAAAGATCAAATCGAAATTGATAATGTCCAACATTACATTGAATTGGCCCAAATGACAAGGAGTGATGTTGTTGTATTAAAAGAAAATGAAATACTGAATGGTAAAATAGAAGAATCAAATGGATGTTTCATATCTAATTACACCACCAAATACGAACGAATAGCATCCTTTTCAAATGAAAAAACACAGTACCAAATACCTGAAGAACAACTCCAATTAGTGAAAGATTTCTTCTTTGATCCTAAGTTACTTAAAAAATATATTGAGAATTTGGGATTTATTGGCACAAGCGATATGATCGTCGACGAAGAGGAAGAAGGAAAGTTTATTAGCTTGAATGACTATGTCCTAATTCTAAGATTCATCCAAATCCTTGGGGACCAAGCAGAAACTGTTTTAATCGATTTGGCAAATGAGAAGTTAAGAAGGAAAACAAAAGAGGACTATCGAACTGCTATTGTTTTATTCCAAATGTGTATTGAAGGATTACAAACACTCCCTGTTGGCCAAATTGAGCCATTGAGAATTGAATTAGTAAAAATGTTTGAAAACATATTAAATCAACAATATGAAGATGTATATGCATATGCAAATAGATTACACGCTCTATTTTCTTGTAGAACCGACCCAAGAATAAGTAGGGAATTTGTTCAAGTAGCAATGAGAAAACAAAATATATTAGCCCAAATGTTTTTGTTGAATGCTGGTCGAATTCGATTGGACTTAATACCATTTGCCATGAAAACATTTGAAGAAATTATTAAAAATCCAACAGAACAAGTAATAGAATGTGCATTGTCTTTTGCTGCAAAATCTGTTGTTAATCAACTTCTCCACCCAGATCAAATGAATGGATTTTTGGAATACTTAAATCAAATTATTCAAGAATTACCAATAAATAGTGAAGAGGAAAGAAATCAAGAAATTGCCCTTCCACCTGAATATAAAATCGTTTCGAAAGTATTATTCCCTGACTGTGACCAATCATTTATCATTGGAACTCAACACTTGCCAATTATATTTACTTTATATGAGAAATTACTCACATACGCACAAACCACACATGGGGTAATGAGTGATGTTGTTGAGACTTTTGAAAATTACGCTTCCATATTTTTGAAAAAGGATGCTTTTGAATTGTATTTGAACAAGTTATTAGGACTGATGAAACAATATTCAACTTCATTCAATCAATTGGCCATACTATCAAGAAGTTTCACTGTTACAATTCATGTTCATGAGTTCCAAATTACCAAAGAACACATTGAAAGATTTTTGAATTTCGTATTTGAATTGATACAGTCAAATCAAACACAAATTCGATTGGTCGCAACAGACGTATTATACACCATTATTGACATTTTCCATCCAACTGAAAGTGTTTGTGAAAAAATTGAAATGCTAAGAACAAATGCATTAAAGAAGGATTCCAATGAAGCCCAACAACACTCCTACATATTGGCTGTTTCTTCTTTGATATCCACATATAAAACTGAAATACCCCAATTTTTGGTCAAGGTGTTGGTTGATTTTGCTTCAACAACATTTACAATTAAGTCTTGCATTACCTCAAAGAAGAATGCCCTATTGGAATTTTGGGAAAGTCATAAAGATATGTGGGATGTTTATTATGCCCCATTGTTCAGTGTTGATGAAAGGATGTTATTGAAAGAGGGAAGTACCCCCCAGTACATTGTTTAATAAAAATTAATTTGAAGGTTAAACAATTTTAAATGATTGAATTAATTTAAAGTTTTAAAACATTTTTTTTTCATAATTTACTTGACATTGATTTGTTGTCAGACATTAATTGTTTATAACACGCTAACAACACAGGAGCATCGTCTTCCGCCAATTCAGAATGAGAGGAATTAAATAGAATAGCATTAACTTCGCTTTCTCCTTCTTTTTTATCAATATTCCAAGTGATTCCATCTTTCAGCAAAATACTTTTTGGACGGATATATGGATTTACTCTTCTTTTTGAATAATATAGGAATAAAGAATAATCATTTGGTGATATTGTTAATGAACGTTGGCTGAATCCAAGAAGAAAACTTACTGCACTATGCATATGAGCAATGTAATAGCTTACTTCTGAGGGGAGGGCAGCCCAACGTGGAGTAAAAATGGTGAGATATTCGATTGTGGAAACCAAATTCAAAGGGGACGAATGGATGATACAAAATAAAATTGTTGGCAATAACAAATCAGCAGAAACAGCAGTCGATTGAAGTCTACCAACAACTTCAGTTGCCAATTTAAAACAATTATAGATTTGAAATGATTTATTTCTTGGCGAACAATGAGAATTAATTCTTCTTAACTCCTTTCCAATTAAATCAACTCCGCGTTTTCCTAAATCACTTTCCAGAAATCCCAAATCAAAATGGTGGGGAGCGACAAATTGGTGTGTTGATATTATTGTACTTAATTGTGCATCTCTTTGGTTACATTCAAAAACGACATCACCTTCATTTCTTTCGATTATTGGTGGCCAAAGATAATTAAATAATGAGGTTGTAAAAACATCCCAAAGGTGTTTGATGAACATTCTTTTATAAAAGCCATCCATTCCAACTGGGGAATTACTGACATTATCCATAACTTCTTGCATCAAATCATACATAACTTCAGCACGTTCTTTTAATCCCATTCCTTTTACCAAACTTGGGAATCGTTTAATAGAAACTAATATGTTGTCTTGAATTGTTATATTGCAAGGAAAATTTAAAAACGATTTAAAAACTTCATAATCATCCTGTAAACCCTTGTCCATTTCATTTTTCTTTGGCTTGTCATACGCTTTAATGCTTTCTGCCATTGAGACTTTTTCTTCATTTTTTATTTCTTCTTTTGCTGCTTCTTTGATTTCATTTTCGCTTCGTTTCATGATCACATGTTTTGTTGATATTTCTCTTTGGGGTTTTGGAACAACAATAACAGATGTATCCGAAGGGGATTTCTGAGTTTCCATAATGCCAATAACTGTTTGTCTTCTCATTGCAATTACGTCATTTCTTTGTTTTTCATTTTCTTCCTTGTTTCTGGCGACTGTTAGTTTCTTTTCATCTTCTTTAACTTTTGTAATTTCATTTTTTTCTTCAATTATAAATTGACTCAATAACTCTTCAGTTGATGATAATTCGTCTTCTTCACTTTCTTTTTCGATTTCAACATCATTTTGAACAACTTCTTTTTCTGCAGTTTTTTCTTCAATTTCCTCATCTCTTTCTTTCTCTTCTTTTTCCTCTTCATTTCTTTTCTCAAAACTTTCGCTTTTCTTTAAGTTCTCAACGTATCTCAAATTTGGAAAATCTTTTCCTAATAAATCATCAATCGTGTTGTCTATAAACTCGACTTTGTTGATTTTCCAATTGTCAACATCATCCCAGCCCCATTCCCATGAACATCCTTCCCACCGGAATGGTTCTTCAATTATCAATATTGGAATTGCGCCTATTGGTGTATGTAAAATATCACCTCCAAGAACATTAATTACAGTATCGTCGTCTTCTTCTTGAACATGCGATTCCTGTGTAAGGAACTCATGCATTAAATCATACTGACACTTCCATAACTCCCCATAAGCCTTTTTATATTTAATAATTTCATTCTTTAAAATCCCAACAGTTCCATTCAAAGCCATGAACGCTTTACTCTTCGGATGTCTTCTAATTAGGTGTGATACAATAAATTCAGGTGTTGGAATAGAAAAAGTGTCGTGTGGCAAACAAAGTGTTAATGAAAACTGTAATGCACATAAAACTGCATAACGACCAACATCAGAAGATAAAATATCGCAAATTAATGGGGAGTTATTAATAAAAAGTGAGTTATGAAGACGGTTATTTTCAAGACAAACACCTCCATGCATTGCGATGAAAGTAGAAACCAACTGTTCGAAATTTAATTCATTTTCTTTTGAATTTACATTTTTATCAATTTGTTCTTTTGATGTGTGTGATAAATTTTGGGTTTGTCTTTTTGTTGGTGATTTATTTCCAAAACCAAACATTTGTTCTGACACAACAGAACGATGGCCATATGTTCGTGTTGTTTTCATATGAATTATATATTTCTTTTTTAAGTTCCGTTTCGTTTTTGTTGGAAAGGTTAAAAGAAACTGAGTGGACACTGAATTTTATATTAATTTTTTCTAAGAAAATCACCTTTCAAATTTGCTTAATACATCAGTTAAACAGTGGAATTGTGTTGGTTTTAAATCAAAGGAAAGTGATTCGAATGAAGAAATGAAATTGGTTTTTCATTTTGGTTTGAAAAAAGGACTTCGTGATTACAGAAAAAAGTGTTTTAAAACACAAAAAAAAAGAAAAAAAAAATTATTGTTTGAAATGAATTCTTCTGAACTCAATAATAAGAAGTGCAAAGAATCTAATTTTCTCAAAGATTGAATGCAAGGCCGTAGTTCTATTGAAGAAATGGAGGTTGTGTTAAAAGAGATTCAAAGATCTTTTGAAGTGTTAGTGAATAACAAAGAAGAAAAAAGAAACGAAAAGCCATTTGAAGTGGACAAAGAAAAGGTATATGAAGAACAAATAAAAAGTGGAGAGGAAAAGATACGAGAAATCGAAGAAAAATTAAAAATAAGAAAAGGAAATATAGAAAAAGGAGAGCAAATCATTAATAATATGAAAGATTTTATTGACAAAATGAATTTATTTATTTCAGTTGAGAAAACAGAAGGAAAGGAATTAAAAAGTCAATATAATGAAACAATTGATAAAATTAAAATTGTTGAGGAAAACAACCTTCAAAACCAAATTACTCCTTTACAAAAACAAGTCACAAAGTTACAGTTGGACTTGAAAACAAAAAAAGAAAAGTGGGATGATAAGAAAAACGCTTTTGATACTTTCGATGAACAAGATAAACCTCGAGTATTCCCTTTTCAATTCAGTCCTGAAAAACTTCAATTTCCTTCCACATTAGCGAATCAAATAAACCAAAAAAGCCAACAAAAAACCGATATTTGGGGAAAACCAATTGACCAAAATACAAATTCTCCTCAAAAAATTCTGGAAGGAACTGATACTTCCAGTGCTTGGGCCAATTCTCTTGTAAACATTACCAATACTCTTAATACTCAGAAAGAAGTTGGTGTTGAAAAACAAAGAAAAGTTCAAACTGGCAGACCCAATAAACAGAATGGAACCGACCAACTAAAAGATTCTACAAATCCCAACATCACTCAACAACAATTCGATGCTTCCCCCACTATTCAGAGCATTTTTAAGGAAGCGCCTTCCTTTACTTTTAATCCGAACCACTTTAATTGAAACTTTCATATTTTAACGAATAAGTTATTTTCCAGTTAAATCTTAATTAATGAGAGGATTGAGACAAAGTTACTTATCGCCAAGAAAATTACAACAACTTAAAAAAATATTAAAATAATAGTTTAGGCTATTTTGATGTTATGTGTTATTGCAAAAATAAATAAATGTTTCCAGAAAAAGAATGGAATTGAACTAAAAAAATATAAATGGGGATTTTGAATTCAAAAGAACAAAGACATCGAGAGGTTGATATTTGGGATACTTTAATGGAATTGTCATTTGGGAGAGAGGAAGTGAATCAACTTGAATCTTGGACAAACATGAAAATGGGAAATATTATATTCGATTCAGATATCGATAATTGGAATAAAGGAACATCGGACTTTGACTTAAAAATCATAAACAAAAGCAATTTGATATTTTTAATAGGAGATGAAGATGATAATTTATTTGGGGGATACATAAGCTCTAAAATTGACAAATATGATGATTGGATATTTGATCCAAAGTCATTCTTGTTTTCATTAAAAACAAATGGAAGATTAAATGGGATGACGAAATACAAAAATAAAGATCCATACAACACTTTATACTTGTGGAATCAAACATTTGATTGGTTGTTCGCTTTTGGAATTGGTGGTGATATACATATTTACAAAGAAAATAGAAAAAGTGAATCGTACTGTAATCAAACTTCTTCATTCAAATACCATAAAGGTGAGAACGCTCTTTGTGGAAAGACATGGCCAGACAGATTTATACCAAAAAGAATTATTGTTATTCAAATGGATTGGATGTATGTTATTTGGTGAAAATTTATATTTATTTGAAAATTATGAATGATCAATTGTATCCTTAATGTCGATAATAACAGATAATGCCATTAATTAGATTGATTGAAATGAAAACACAATAACAAATAAAAATGGAATGGTATGACATTCCAATTCTCAATAATTTGTTCAAACACCAAGCAAAAAATGAAAGAAAAAAATGAAATTAATCACTTGCCATAAAATGAACTTCTTTTCTCATTCCTTTTTCATTTAAAATGATAATTTCGACATTATCACCAGTATGGATATCTCTTTCACAAGCAGAAGTCATAACATCTCGTGCAATATTAACGGCTTCTTGTTCGCCC
>NWBR01000466.1:36195-46374 GCA_002914575.1 Entamoeba moshkovskii
CAATTTTCTTTAACAAAAATAAATTATTTTTTTGTTATTTAGAACTTCAATTTTTTTCAACACACCTTATCGACTTTATATTCATATAACATATGGGGGCATAATCATCTTCTAATTCCGTTATAACATCAAAATCGACTTCAAGCCTCTTCTTAAAAGTTGGACCGTCAAACACAAAGGATTCAAACTCACCTCCCTCTCCAACAACACTCGCGCCACACTCTTTATTTAATTTCAATAATTTATCTTTCATTTGATGTAAAGATTTACCAATGTCTTTTTGGTTTAGCCCCATTGAACATACTTTGACCAGCCGAGCATCTAATCCACTTCCCAATATTTCTTCGAGAACTTCCATTTGATCTTTTTGCCATAATGGAACAAGAACCTTTAAGCCACATCTTTGAGCGCTATTCATGGTTAAATTGTTTTCTTTTATTGCTAGAGAATAACAAACACATTATTAAGTCGATTTGATTGGTAAGTAGAAGCAATTGCCCCACAACAAATTGAGTCGATTTGAGGGAATTGCCTGAGAACCTCTCTTACAGCCAAATAAAGTCTTTCGATTTCGTCATTCTCAGTTTCAACATAGTTGTAATCAATGCAAATAGAAGAATTTGATTCAAAACCAAAATTCACTAATGGAATTCCCATTGCCTCAGCCAAATATGGTATTGCTTCATGGAGGGCTGTTTGGAACATGTAGCTGTTATTTTCACTCTCTTTTGGCTTTGAAGGTTCCAAGTGAAGTAAACAATCAATACTGACGTTATGTTGTTGTAAATAAGTTGCTGTATAGACACTATCTTTTCCACCAGAAAGAAGAGCGACACAACGGGCCATGAATTAAAAAAAAGAGATTTAAAAAAGGAGAAATATTAGGGTTCAAAACTAAAATGGATGAGAGGAAAGAAATTTTTGAATTACTTTTAAAAAGTGTTTAGATGGTCTTATTCAAGAATTTTCTCTTGTTGAAACACATCCACCATTTATCACATTTATTTGGATCATTCTTGAAAACAGCTTGTGATAATCTAAGTCCAAGTTCGTTTCTGATGGCAGTTAAATATTGTCTGACGTTGTCTTTTTCGGTCGCTTTTAATGGTTCAACCATACCTCCAAGACAGAATTTACCATCACCAGGAAGAGCAAAGTTTTCGATGGCTAATGAGTAGGCCATTTTATCACAATCAGCCTTGGTATGACCGTTGAACTACTTTGTCAATACTACTTCTTACCGACCATGGAGAAAACAAACTTTTAACAACAAGGATTGAATGTAAAAGATCAAGTAAACAAGAAGTTTATCAGCTTCAGCAATTGACATGTCGAAATTCTTATAAAAGACGTTTGCTTTGTAATAAGTAATGGCTTCATCAACAATGTCCATGTCTTCGCCTTTCAATTGATATTTTGGATTAACCTTAACTTTAGTTTTGAATTGCATCAAAGGGAATTTACCAAAAGTGTCAACAATGTCTTTGTCAAGAACTGAGTGATAAGCTCCTGATCTCTTCATGAAAATCTTATCTTGTTTAGCGATGGTGGTCATTTTGATTACTTAGCAGTTCCCTTCTTTTTTCAGTTCACCTCCTTCATCTCTTATTTTAATTTTTTTCTATCTTCTTTTTTTTTGAGTTCCCATTTTTTCTGTTATCAAAAACGAAATTCATAATAACAAAAAAACTTGAATTTTCTTTTCGGTATAAATAACAATAATAAGGAAGAATCAGTCCCTCATTTGAATAACAATAATTTGTTTGGGAACAAACTTTTTCTCACCAACAAGAGTGTTTACAAAACCTTGGTAGTCAAAAGAACTTTGGACGCAATGGTTCGCGTTGATCCCTTGTTTTGTTACACCTATATCGAACAGATAAGAATTTCCAACACCAAAAATCCAAGAAGGATTTTCATCTGAGTACAAACAAAAGACTTGTTGATATTGTTCTTTTATTCTAAACATTTGTTTTGATGTAAGTCTCCCGTTTGATTCCAGTGAGAAAACAAATGCGTTTTTATCGCTAATTTTGTCGTCCGTTTTATTTATCAAAGCGTCAATGAAACAACCAAATTCGTTTTCTTTTTCATCTTTGATGATAAAAACTAATTTTTTCTTTCCAATAATCTTGTGAGCAAATATTGAATTACCCCTACTCCAATTATCAGTGTCAGAGTCAAAAATAATTTCGCCAACCCTCAAATTTGTCCATTTTTCTATTTGCTCAATTTTTTCAGGGGTTAAAACCACTTCTATTTTCTTTCTGGCATTACGTTCTTTTATTCCGCCAATTTCGTTTTGTGATTTTTCAATTGGGATTGGGCTATTTTTTCTTCCACTCTTAATTAGTGCGTCTTCTTTGACTTGTTCTTTTTGTTTTTTCTTCATTAACTTTTTTTCGGAATTGTCATTGCCATTATCAACTTTCTTCATTTTTTGGTTCTTTAATTCCCGTTTTCTTTCTTCAAACTCATCCCTTCGTTTCTTTGTTGTCTCTTCGAGAGATTTAATGTCTTCCTCAAATATAATCTTTTCTTTTTCAATTATGATTTTCACTAATTCATCATTGCATTCCGCAACGTCTTCTGTTTCAGTTTTGCAACTCTCAATAATTTCACGTAGGGCTGTTTGCATTTTTCCCATCATTTCGATTGTTTTCTCACCTTTCAAAGCAATTTCCTTCCGTTGCTTACAAATTAAGTCCATCCTCCTCAACATGACTTCAGCCCGACTGATTGTTTCCTCGGCCCTTTCCCCATCCTTCGGGCGATAAATACATTCTTTATTGAATTGAATATAACTCTTCGTTTCAACATTAATCTCTTCCAAATTCTTAACAACGTCAGGAATCAATTCGCTGACCGTTTTATAATTCCTCATATTCCACATTTTGAGCACTTCCATTGTACAATTTCAGTTTTTTCACTTTCCAATTTTTAATCTTTGCACAAAATAACTTTTCCTTCTGCCAATTTAAAAATAAATTTTTATTTTGAGAAAGAAAAGAAATGTGTTACATTTTTTTTGGTTTGATTTGATTGTCTTGTTCAAAAATAATTGTTTGTTTTTGATAATTTTTGGTTTCGTTCTGTTTTTTTTTTTGACAAATGAAAAGGAAGTATTCTCCTCAAAAATGTTTATTTGGCTTTTTCTTTATAAATAAAAATGATGTAAAAAATATTGTTTTATTCAATGTTCATCTGTAATTTCTTTAAGCCGTGGACAATTTCGTCAATCGTAAATCTATCAGCAGAACAATGTTCCCAAGAATTAGAAATAATATCGTATAATTGTTTAGACATTTCTGGTGGTTGTGGTAATCTTCTTCCAACACAGACAAATTTCGAAATAGACCATGGATGTTTAAATTCTCTAATTGGATATGGTTCTTTCAAAGTATCTATAGCATACATACAAACAGCAAATGAATAAACATCAGTTTTGTTCGTGTACTTTTGTCCGGTAATGATCTCAGGAGCAATGTAGGTTGGTCTTTCAGTCACTTCAACCCGATGATTGAAAAACTTCTTGTAATGGCTCTGATATCCGGAGTCAGTTATCTTGGCGACAGCACCTACATTAAACTCATTGCTAACCAACAATATATTGGCTGGTTTAATATTGTAGTGCAAGAAGTTTCTTGCGTGTAAGATGGCAATTCCTTTGGCTGCGTCAAGAATAATTCTATTTTTCATAAGTGGAGAAACGACCCTCTGTTCATCAATAATATCTTGTAGTGTTCCCAATGGGGAGTATTCCGTTACAATAAGACTTAAATCGTCCAGCATTACCTTTCCAATGTATTTACCTATAAAGGAACTTGTCGCAAATGTTTCAAGAATGTTTAATGGTTCTTCATGGATCTTCTTTTCTTCAATACCCAAATTATAACACCCAATATTCCTGACAACAACTGGCGTGTTGTTATAACTTGCTTTCGAAACGGTGATTTCAAAACTTTGTCTCAGCACGGTTTCATAAACAATTAATTGGGGATCAAGGTTGAGTGTTTCGATAGTATTTGCAATGAAGGAGAACTCCAATTCTCCCTTTTCCCTATTGTCTTCTTTCACTTCTACTTTGAATGGGATTTCAACGGAAAATGAACAGCGTGGCATAACTAATAATCTGATAAAGAAACACATTTTCGGTTTAATAACGATCACAGTTTCATTGAATTCAATTCGATATCTATTATCTTTTGGTGGCTTAAACATCAGTTCGATGGTTTCAGACCCATTATTCCCAATGTAAAATCCGCTTGTGTATTCCTTATTTAATTCCATTTTTTCAGAGAATTTAATCGTTGTTGTGTTACAAACAATGGAAGGAATTGTTGTGCATTGAATTAATAATGCATCGCAATGTTTCAATGGGAATACCCCAGTGGAACGAGCAATTTCAAGTTGTTTTTGGTGGTGGTCATAGAATAGATAAAGACTAATTCCAATGAGAATTACTATGGCGATAAACAGGACAATAGCAATGATAATCATTGCAACTCCTACGCCAGAGGCATACTTTTCACACGACATGTTATTGTAACTCAATGCGTACCATGAGTCACATTCGTCGCAATGACCGTTTACGGCTCCCTTACAATGTGAAACTGAGGAATAATGCACACACCCTTCCTCAAACATGAGGTATTCACTTGGGCATTTTAAACATTTGTGAGACGTTATATTGCACACCGCACAACCTAATTTAACAACATCACAACTTAGACATTTACCTTCAGAAATATAATACCCTTCCTCACATGAAGAACAACCAGTCATTGTAATTGCCGCACAATGATTCTTTTTTGCTTCTTCCAAAGAAATACAAATACTGTTATTCAAATAATATCCGTCAGAACACATCAAACAATTATCATCTGAGGAGCACACTGCGCATTTATCGTCACACTTTTTACATTCCAATGCCTCTATGTAATAGGCACCTTCGCACTGGATGCACGACTGTGTCCCATATTTCGTGCAGTGATCCACGGAGAGTACAACACATTTACTTCCATTGTATTGATACCCCTTCTCACAAAGATCACAACTAACACCATTAGAACAGTACTTACAGTTGTCAATACATTCTTCACATTTAACTCCAGAAGAATAATAATAATCAACACATTTAAGACAAACCCCAAAGGAGTGGTCCAAACAATTTTGGTCTTGTTGGACGTTGACACATTTCTTTTCTTCGGGTAGTTCGACATAATAATTTTTATCAATACACTCAACACATTTACCCAAATAATCAACAGCAAAACAACTATCATCAAAAGGAAGGCAAGTTCCAGTTTCCAGGTCATAGTATTGTTTCTTATCACACTCTACACAAATTCCATTTTGAATTTTTTGGCAATTTGAAGCAGTTTGTGGTCTACACCCTCCATTGAATAAAATATCTGTTTGGGATGCACATTGGAGACACTCTCCGTCAGCACAAATGGAACATCCAGTATCGCATTGAACACATAAATCATTTTCATCATCTAACCTAAAATTAAACCCGTCCAAACAACTTATGTGATGGTCGGTCGATACCCGTTCTGCTTTAGTGGAAACAGCGCAAACACTTCCCTCTGCTTTAGAATAGCCATCGTCAGAATTACATATTCTACATTGCTCATTGTCTTCAACAGTAAAACATGAAGAACAAGAAACATCACAAGTGTCAGAGCACGTCTGATAGTCAGAACTTCTCTTTCCATCCCCACATAAAACACAAATTCCATTAATATATTTCTTGCAAACGGTTTCAGAAACTGTTGTACAACCAATTCCATTCACCTTCATTCCATCCTCACATAAGTAACACTCGGCGGAATTTCCTCTGAGACAACCAGTTTCTAATTTCTGACAAGTCTGTTCTCCAATTTTGCTTCCCTTTAAATAATAACCTTCTTTACAATCATGACAATAACCATTTACAAAGGTGGCGCAATTCAATATGGAATTTCTTGCAGCACAGGACCCATCTTCTTCGGGAGGCAATTCCCCACATACTAAACACATAAACGTTGACTGATTCAAAACTCCTACATTACAATAATTTGTTGTTGAAGATACAACGGCAATTGCATTCGCTGAAACCCCTTTCAATTCAGACTTGGTGGTTGGAGAAATTGTGTATACACTACTCTTCATTGATATTACATTGTTTATATTGGCAGTTTTGATAACAAAACCAGGGGTAACGTCTAAGTGAACAAAATTATTTTCTCCAGTGATGGTTACAACAGCGGAAGATGAAGATGACCTAATGGTAAAAAAGTGGCTGATTGAAGAAATAGTAATAGAAGATCCCAACAAAATTTCACCCCCATTATATTTTATATCAAGATTTGTTGACCCAGTCTCAACAGAAATCGAACACATAACTGTCGAGGAATGATTGCATGGACATGACTGATCGATTGTGTTGTCCGTTGTCGAAATGAGATATTGATTATTGATGAAATAACATTTATGTGTCGAAAGTCCAACTCTTAAACAATCCATATTTCCACTGGGTAACACTGCCTGTGAATCACACCGCAAATCGACACCTTCAACTTTTCTCTTTTTACTAAAAACAACAATTTTATTGATATTTGATGTTGGTAATTTGCTCATGGTGATTGGGGTTGATGATGGGATCATTGTAAGTAAAGCAGAAGTTTGCAATGTGGATATTGCTTCGATTGAATCAATACTTAAGGATGTTACAACTGTTTTTACATTGATCTGTCCTGTTGTTGTTTCTGTAATTTTTCCAATCTCGACATTGGGGTAATTAAATGTGACGCTACCTTGGGCAATTAAATTGTATTTTGATGCGGCGCCATTGATCGTTGTTGAGTTTTTAAAAATTAAAGTGGGAATAGAACTCGCGGGCTGAATAGAGTTAATTTGGAGTGTAGTTCCATCCATCGTCAGCGTTATTGCCCCATTAGTTTCAAGAGTTTCAATTTTGGTAAAGTTAGTAATTAATATACTTCCACTCACCGATAGTTTCCCATCGAAAATCACGTATTTCGAAGAAATAATTTTAGGTATCGTGTTGGGAACAAAGATTGTACATTTTGGACCGATACATGGACAATAAGACATCGTAAAATCAGAAGGATAGCTGGTACCACTCATAGTACATTGGACATTCTTGTTAATGGAATTTTTAGGACAGAGCCTCAATAATTTTTGGATTCCAACCAACGAATAGTCACCAACTATAGTTTCAGTTGTTTCATAACTACTTGAAGAAGTGGCCAATTCGATACAGGAAAGCGGTTCAGTTACGAAACTAATCGAATCAACGTTTTGCAAGATAAGTTTTGTTGAATTGAATATTGGTTGTTGATTTAAATTTGAATAAGTCTCGATTATGTTCAATTTTGAAACGAAAATATTTCCAGACACCTCAATAACTACATCGGATTCAATAATTATTTCATCACAATACAACTCAGTATCAATATAATATTTTCTATTCTTAATAAAAGTACATACCTTCGCGTGGTGGCTTTTTCCTTTTATTGTTCTATATCCATTCCCATTAAACTCAATATTGTTCCAATACCTATCCTTATTTCCCCCGTCATAAACACTTTTTCCGATAATCAAATCCATTTGGCTTGTTGTTTCAAGTGATGTTTCATCACAATCGAATTGTTCAAAAGATGTATCGGTTTGAACATCACATCTACACCCCAAATAATCATCTACAATAGAGTTTTTAACCCATCTTCTTGTGGTCGATTCCGTTCCACAAGTTGGCGTTATGGCCGCTGTTTTTCCACTTGGTAAATTGATATTTGCTAATTTAATTTCATCTTCATTGGTTACTTGCGCCGCAAACAAAATAGTGTTATCGTCAATGTATTCATCAACCATCACAGAATTAAATTTCAATTTTCTAAAGTAATAATCAGCAGCGCTTTCAAATGATAATTCACCAGCAATGTAAAACCCTCCATACACTTTAAATGCAAATGATGGTAATGAGAAATCAGTGTTAATAGTTAAATAGTCAACACCAGGAGCGGTTATTTCAAGTGTTAAAAAATCCATTCTTTGGGGAATTAGAAAATCAGCCCAAACAGTGGTATTATAAGTATCAAATTTGACATAAGTATTTTCGCTATTCAAAGAAAAATCAAATAGCCTTGATAAATAATGACAGTCCGGATATTTCAAATTATCGCTTGTCTTAACAACAGATAATTTCGACTGTGGCTTGCATGAACAATCGGTGTACTGCCCTTTTGACCAAAAGCATTGGACGTATCTATTAATTTGGTCTCTGGAACAAATAGACAGCATCTTGTAATTCGAATTGTCAACACCCGTTCCCGCAATACCATACGATGAAAATTGATAAACACAGTCCTGACCAGAAAGTTTTCTGTAAGTTTTAATGTAAGGCTTGGCTAAAGCAGAATCGATGTGTGTCTGGTTAATTCCTTTAAAATACACAAATGAGTCATAATTTGTTTTTGTCAGTGAAAATAATTCATACGACACTGTGTAAATGTATAGTGAATTTGAATTACTTGAGGTAATATCCGTAAATGCCCATGACTGGGTTTTCCACCCAAAAGTGACAACAAAATTTTCTCCTAAATTTTGGTTCGAAAACACCCAAGAAGACTTTATCGCAGTTTCTCCTAATGAAATCGATTTAAGCCCATGACCAACGTCAAACACTAAAGTGGTTTTGTATTCATATGGAGGGTCAGAATTACTTCGTTTGTTATAAATCAAATGTTGCCGTATATTAATAGTGTCATTACCCAATGACGTTGCGAAACCAGACTTAAACACGTAATTGGCAGAAGACAATGAAACGGTGGGTTCAAAATTCGCAGGAAGAACGCCACATTCATCTGGCATTTGCCCAATCATTGGCTCTAAAACGTCGTTTGAATGTGCCAGAATTGTGTTATTTGAAGGTAAATAACACTGGAGCAATACCCCGTCACAACTCCTAAAAAGAATAAATAATATAACAGTTGTTATAAAAAGCATTAAATGTCCCCGAGATTGCATCTCTTTCTAAATTAATTTTTACAAGATCGCTTTCGTTTTTCCAGAAGTCATTTTTTCACCTTTTCCCAAAGTTTTTAATTCGCCCAAAAGTATTTTTGAGTCGCATTATTTTTGAATTTCGTTAAGATTATTATTTATTTCTAATTTAATTCTTAAGACATCGAAATTATTTAGGGTCTATTTTTAAGTGGTGAGTTGAAATTTCCAATTACTTTTCATTTGGGTTTTTTGAAAAGAAAAAGCACAAAGGGAAAGGGACATAAAAAACAGAATTTTAATCAGTAAGATAAACAGCGTTATACAAATCACGCATCTTCGACAATGCCCTTTCTTTTTCATTGTCCACATCATCAGTTTTAACTCTACATTTGGAAAGAACAATTTCATCAATTTCTTTTCGAATTTTTTCATCAAATCTCAGTTGGCTTAGGGCATAGCCAACGAATTGCTTAATAGTTTTTTCATTTACTCTGACAACATTCATAACATCCAACAACTGCTCAATATTAACTTTAACTCGTTCAGTTTCAGCACACCGATATATATTTTTTTCTTCTTTGCCAAACTTGTTCCATCGGGATGGAATATCTAAACCATATTTTTCTTTGTAAATCAACGATTTATCAGTACAACTCATCTTCATAAACATATTATTCCAAACATCCATTTGGTTCCAGATATCCAGTTCGCTCAATAAATTTATTAATTCAATTTTCTTTTTCCCTTCCATTTTGAATAACATTTTGGATGACTCAATGATGTTGTGTGGGGTCATGTAATCTTTTTGTGAAAACGCATATGCTCCTGCCTGTCTTAATATGTCTCCAATAACTGCATACACAGTTGAAGTTATTCTCCCTTCCATTTTATCGATAACAAATGATCTGTATTTGCTCATAAGTCGTTGAGTAAATAAATTTCTTCCTTCAACTTTCGATAAGAAATTGAACATTAAATCAGTATCTAAAATATTCATTGTTCCTTCGTTCATTAAAACTAAAATTCCAATTTGAATATCACAGAACTGGATCATGTCATTGTTAAAAATTTCTTTTGTTTTAACTTTCTTTAATTGATCCAGATGGTTATGGTAATATTTGGGTTTCATTTGTGAGTTAACAACTGTGTTTCGTACTCTCAATG
>NWBR01000473.1:10720-23594 GCA_002914575.1 Entamoeba moshkovskii
TATTATAAACATCCTTTATACTCTTAGGAAGTACTACTGTTTGTAAAGAAGTACAATATCTAAATGCATAATGCCCAATCAACGAGACTCCCTCTGGAATTAATACAGTTTTCAAAGAATCACAACTATCAAAGGTGTAATGATCAATTTTTGATAAACTTTTTGGTAAAATAATTGATTCTAACGACCAGCAAAATCTAAAAGCACTTGCTCCAATTGTTGAAACGCTATTAGGGATTTGTATTTCTTTCAATGATCCACAATTACAAAATGAAGAATCTCCAATTACCATTAAATTGTTTGGAAGTGAAACAGATTCTAACGATAAAAAGTCATAGAATGCATATTGACCAATTTTCACGATTCCTTCTATTTTGATTTCGTTTATTGTGGTTGAAAATGCACCCCATGGTTGCTCAAATGGACTGTAATAATTTTTCATTCGTCCTGCCCCAGTTATTGACAAAGATTTGAATGATGAATCAACTTTCCAAACACAACTCACACCACAAGTTCCATCTAGTCCGAAGCGAGTAACATTTTTCGAACAAAACTTGGAATTGGAACCAAAAGAATCAGTGACTATAACATTAAATTTTGAAGACGAATGATCATTTTCACATAATGGCTCATTTGAACCTCCATAAAATATATTTGTTGATCCTGAAAGCAAATCAAGAGAAGAATCCTTGATTGTAATTACTGTTTTTGGAATAAATAATGATTGCATTGAGACTTGGAAATAAAAGTTGTAGCTTCCAATTGCTGTAATTCCTTCTTGAATGACTACTTTATCGAAATTCATATTGATTTTTATCCATGGAGCATTTTTATAGTCTGTTAATGAATAATCTGGCATATTTCCACTTCCAGTTATTATAAGAGTGTAGAGTGTTGTTGTTTGGAATGAATCTGAAGAAACTGAATTAAGTTGACTTGTAATTGGAATTTCAACAATCTTAATTGAGTGGAAAAGACCAAAGGATTTAATTCCAATTGTAGTTACGCTTTGTGGTATTGTTATTTTTTCCAACAAAGTACATCCATAAAAAACATAATCTTCTATTGTTTGTAATCCATCTGGCAAATTAACTCTTCTCAGTGAGTTACATCCAAAGAATGCATTCTCCTCAATCGAGTTAACACTGTTTGGTATTGTGACGTTAATTAATGATCGACAATTAGAAAAAGCACTATTTCCAATTGATACAACACCAAGCGGCATTGTGACAGTGATTAATGATTGACAATTTGAAAAAGTTTCTTTCTCAATGGATGTCACGCCTTCAGGGATTTTATATGCAGTAATGACTTACAATTGTAAAAAGCATTATTTCCGATAGAAAGGACCGTTGACGGAATATCCACTTCTTTTAGAGAATTGTATCCAGCAAAAGCGAAATTCCCAATTGAAATAAAACCTTCCATCGTGACTTTTTCAATATGGTAATAAAACGATTCCATGGGGCAATACTGCCAATTGAACTGTTAAACATTTCTCCTACACCTTTCACTAATAAGGTATTTGTTTCTGAATTAAAAGACCACTGACATTCCTCTGATTTTGATCCACAAACACCAGGATAAGTGGTTGCTAAAGATAAATTAACAATTAAGAACAAGAAACACATGCACATTTATTCTGAATATTTCAAACACTGATTACTCAAGTTTAAATACTTCCCAATGAGAGCAATATTCGTTAATGCAAGAGGGTCAAAGTAATGAAGAATTTCTTAATTGATTCAGTTGCACAGTTTTTGTTAATTCGATTACTCAAATATCTTTTTTTAACATAAATGACTACATTGGAAAATTCAGCTCAAAACAAAAGGGCATTAAGCAAACCAAAACGGGGCAAACTTGTTTTGATGAATATTGAGATCCGAATTACGGCCGAACATTTTGACCTTTATTGAAACTTGGTGTTTTTCTTTTGGATGTGAAAATTCAAAGTGGAGTGAAGTTTTTGATTTGAAAGTATGTTATTTAGCGAAACTTCATTTTACAATAAAAGCGGTTATGTCCAAAACGTGTTGAAAATCAAGCTACGACTGAAAATTCGATTTCACAATGAAAAATAACTCCGCGTCACCTCTTTCGGAAATCAAATAATTCGGAATTGGATTAATGTTGTTTAATTGAAGTGCTAAATAAAACAAAATCCGAAATAAAAACAAATCTTTTTGTTCTCAAGAAATGGGTTGTTGGAAAGCTAAAAAGTCATTCATTACAGAAAATATCAAGGCGCATTTTGTGGGATAGAAAGGTATACACCAAAAAGAATAACAGATAATTAATCTAATTCCTGTTGCAACATACAGTTTTAAACAATGGCCACAACAAGAAATGAATGAAACTTACAAAAACCAAATTCAAATTATTTTTAGAAGAGGACTTTACAATTTGTTTTTTGAGGTGTAAAAACATTGAAGGCAAACACCGAAGAAAATATTACAGTTAAAACATCCCAAATGAGGTTGAATCAAATGGCGTTGAGTCAAATGAAGTCATGTGTAAAAATATTAAGAAGAGCGAACAAGAGACGTCAATGGAAAATAACCCAATACAGTTGTTGTAAATGGAAATAATCATCGAAATAATAATAAGAGACGGATAGATGGACATTTGACAACAAAACAATTTGATGTGTGGATTTACAAACAATGCAAATATAGGAATTAGTGTCATAATTAAAGTTGGGACCATTAACTCTTTGTCAATCAAAAGAAAAGATAATTGAACAACGAAGATAATCAAATAATAAACCATTTCGTATCTTTTAATATTGCTTATAATTCTGTTTCCAATGTCATTTAGTTTTGGTAAATGATAGTTACGAGACAATACCTCTTCCAATAAGATTGTTAAATGATTCAACTTTGTCATTGCAAACTACCCTTTGAATGAAAGGACTAAATTAAAGTTATAATTTTCATCATCATTTTCTCTTTTTTATTTATTATATTTGTATCATTCTTTTATTATTTCCTTTACCAAACCAAAAATAATCGATTTTGCTGTGCTATTTTTACTTCATTTGATTTTTTTCAATAACACTTTTCAACAATTTGTGTTATGCAAAGAAATAAAAATTCCAAACTCTTTCAATTTTCAACAACTTTTTATTAATTTAAAAGATCTGTTAATGGTATTCGAATGTTGTTGGTGTTACTCATTGCCATTTGCTCCGCTAAGGTATTGGATGCAGATACTTTGGTAAGACTTCAACGCCTCTCACTTGGGTGTGTCTTCGATGGTGCTGTTTATTATACGTCAAGCCAATGGTTTGAAGAAGACAACAAGACAAAAAAATCATTAAAGAAATTGGTATTAACTGAAGCCGAGCCAATTGACATTGTTCCATATGGAAGTGATTCATTCTCCAATTTTGTCTGTCTTGACACTGTTTATTTCATTCACAATGGACAAATTGCCAAATTGGAAAATGACCAAATTAAGGATGTCAGCTCATCTCCTGTTTCTATTGACTCATTTAAAATGATAAGTGTGAATGGCAAGTTAAGGGGAGTCGCATCAATGACAGTATTTCCAGGAATGACATTAGAAGAATCTGCCAAAAAATTTAATGAGTTAGAAAAACAAAACTATCGAGTTTATGATCAATTAATGATTAGAAGATGGGACACATATTGGGATGGTCAATTCCAACATTTATTTACTTTCGCCGAACAAGAAGACCAATCGCTATTATTTACAGACATTATGAATGAAAAAAAATTCGATTGTCCAGCACGACCATTTGGAGGGAATGAAGAATATGACATCACAAGGGATGGAACTAAAATTGCATTCTCTATTTTATTGGAAGACCCAGCATCTTCCTTGAATAACGACGTTTATTATGCCTCATTTGAACGTCCAACCGAATGGAACTGCATTACCTGTGATAATAAAGCATTCGACAATCAACCATTATTCAATCATGATGGCAGTTTATTGTATTATCTCGCCATGTCCGCGCCAAAAGATGAAAGTGATAAGTCTGTTTTAAAATCATTTGATTTCAATTCTCAAATGATTCGAGATATTACTGGCCATATCGACTTGTCGTTTTCCGCCCCGATGCAAATAAATGGTGATTACATGCACCTTGGTACTTTAATCGAAGGGAATGCCCATATTGTTGGGTTTGATCTCACTAAGGTGGAATTGACTCGAGAAGACATTAATGTTATTACTCCAAAGGGAAGTGCTGGTGCTTTTGTTTTCACCGATTCGGGAATGATATATGAATACAACAGCTTCACTCTTCCACAAGAATTATTCTATCTTGAAAACAAAGAACATAAACAAATTACATTTATTAATAAGGAAGTTCTGTCAACAATTGAATTTGGAGAAGTTAAAGAAGTCCGTTATGCCGGAGCTAATAATGATCAGATCCATGCATTCTTGACATATCCACCAAATATGAAGCCAAATACTGATTACCCTGTCATATTATATACCCATGGTGGACCAGAATCACCATGGACAAACAATTTCCATTACCGATGGAATCCACAAGTTATTGCGGCACAGGGATATATTGTTTTTGCACCAAATTTCCACGGATCAGGAAGTTATGGAGACGCATTCTTAAAGGCAATCAGAAAGAATTGGGGAGGATGGCCATATGAAGACTTAATGAAAGGCATGGACGCATTGAAAGACATTGAACCACACGCTGACGTTAGTAATGCCTGCGCAATGGGAGCCAGTTATGGAGGATATATGATGAATTGGATTAATAGCCAATCGGATGGCAGATTCAAGTGTATTATTTGTCATGACGGTATTATTGATTCGGAAGGAAGTTATTATTACATGGACGAAATGTATTTCCTTGAAGTTGAATTTGGATATCCAATGTATGAAAACAATGAATACTTCAGGAAGTACAATCCAATCAATTACGTCAATGGCTATAAAACACCACAGCTGACAATTCATGGGGGAACTGATTACAGAATTGATGTTGTTGCTGGGTATCAACAATTTGTCACTTTACAAAGAAAGAATATTGAAAGTAAGTTAGTCGTATATCCAGAAGAAAACCATTGGGTATTAAGACCATACAACTCAATTGACTGGCACGCCCAAGTATTTGATTGGTTATCCAAATACCTAACAAAGGCCTAAATTGAATTCTTTTTGACAAAGTTTACAAATAAAGAAATAAATTACAATCAATTCACGCCCTGAAAAACCGAAACGACTCATTGGTTTGAAAGTGTTTTAATTGAAGCCTCACAATTAATCTTGCCATCTGGCTCTTGAACTATTGGATGGCGAGTTATAAAGTCAATGTATTCTGTTTCGTTTGACAACGCCAAATATTTCATTAACTCTTCTTTTTCAATTGTGGGTCTGATTGAATTAAACAAGAGCATAATTGTTCTGAAACGAACCTTATCGATCGACAAATTCATAATTGCCTTGAATTGGGGGATTGCCTCTTTGAATAATTCGAAATAAGTGAAATATTCCCAATTGTCAAATGCTCTCTTAACATTTAATACAAATTGGATATTTGGGTTACTTAGCGTTTCGGATGGTATTTCTCTCAATAACGAATAATGTGTTGCTGGGGATACATTCTTTGAGTCGACATTGCATAGAATCATTGCTGAATTATAAAAAATGACGTTTTCATCGTCAGAGGGATATTGAAATTTTTTATATAAATGTTTTAGAGCAGAAGCGCATTGAATAAACTCAGAAATATCGCTCTATTCATTAGTTCGAATTCATTGGGAAGCAAAAGAAAAAACAAACGTTTTCGATGGAAATTTGGGAATGAATTTCATATACTTTGATGGAGAAATCATTTTCGATGTGTTGTAAAGTTAAGTCTTGTCGAATTGCCTTTAATTGATCGCAAACATAGTCATAATCTTTACTTCCATCATATTTGTTCAAAACAAATTCCAATGATCGTTTTAAAACATTTAAAGGTCTAACATCACTTGATTTTGCCTCGCCTTTGATTCTAAAATAGTGTTTTTCCAATGCTGATGAAGTACCAATTAAATTGTCATTCTCGTCCTTCAAATTTGATTCGGGAATGTCCTCAAATAATTTGATGTCGTTTGAATGGTCATTCCCATCATAAAACCATTCGAAAAACTTATCTTTTGATTTTTTATTTTGTTGGCCTTGAGTAACAGAAGGTTTGGGCGAGTTTGACTGTTTTGACTTTTGTTGTTCTTTCATTTGTTTTGGTTCTTTTGGTTTTTTAACATTATCAATGCTTTGTTTTATTATTGGGTGTTGTTTGTTGGCACTTTGTTTTATTTGGTGTTGTTCGGGTTCGAAAATTGATTCTTTTTTTGTTTGAACCGGCTTAATTGGCGTAATTTTCTTAAACGCAATTGGTGGGTTATTAACTGTTTTCTTTTGAAAGTCAAGTTCTTTTGGTTGGTTTTGGTTTGGTTGTCCATACTTACTGTTTTCTGGTTTAAATCTCTCAAATTGTTGTCTTCGTTGTTCATAGGCAATTTGGACTTGTTGGGGATTTGGTAAATAAGATGGAATTGTAGGGACCATTTGTTGGGTTTGATATGGAGTCGAAATTGGATATGAATAAGGAACCGAAGGTGGTTGACTCATTTGTTGATACCCCATAAATGGTGTTTGATAAACGCTCTGACAAACGCCAAAGGGGGTTGAATACGTGGGTTGTTGTAACGTAGGATAGGGATACATCATTTGAGGAGGATTATAGTTATAGTTTTGATTATAAGGAGTGGAGTATTGTTGAGGGGGAGGTATCTTTTGTTCATTGGCATAAGTAGGATAAGTAGTAGATGGTTTGGAAGGAGAAGGAACGGAACTAATTTTTTTATCAACAACTTTATTGGGAGTTATAGGTTTAACTTGTTTCAATTCCTTGATAGGTTTTATTTCATCGACCTTTTGAACATGGTCGGGGTGTTTAGGTTTATTTGCTCCCTCGCACAATTTTTGAATTTCCAAAAGTTGTAAATACCTCTGGTCGGGAACACCGACGACTTTAGTTTTTTTTGGTTTCGAAACGGTTTTCAGACCCTCTGCCTTATTAATTTTTATTTGCTGGACGGTACCTTTTTTAGCAACAGAAGTGGATGATCTTGTGCTCATGAAAGGTGATTCAAATCATTTTTAGTTTTGATGTTAAAGAGATAGCCAAATCGTAATGAAAAGAAAACTTAAAAATGGATTTGTGTTTTTCTCTTTTCACTTTTCTTGTGAAAAAATAAAAAGCAAAAATGAAAACCCCAAAGAAGAGTTGGATTTGCAGTTTCATTTTTAGTTCATTTTTATTTTTACAACTGGAAATCACCATTTCATCATGTTGGGGATTGTTGAAAAGTACATCGGTAAATTACTTGAATCACCGACTCAAGACGAACGAGCCATCGTTCAGGAATTAAGTAATGTTCGCTCTGATACCAAAAGAGCATTGTATGTCGGAATGTTAAAAAATGTGTTGGAATTGTTGAATGTGAGAAATAAAGGATATTCACTCGTTTTTATGAATCAACTTATGACTGATTTGCAACGTTCGGACATGTATCAAACAATGCCGATTTCCAAAAGCGAAACACTATTATTGGTTTGTTTAGTATTAATGAGAAAGTGAATAGAAATAATGGAATAGACTAATATTGTGAATGATATCGGATATCGGTTCAGTACAGAGCAAAGTTTACAAAAAGTAGTAAAAGCACAAAGCATAATAAGAAGGTTTTTATATCATAAGAGATATATAACACACAAAACATTCAGTGCACCTAAATTTCAACAATACAACTCATCATTTTTAAATTTACACGAAAAACAAATTCATTATGTTGAAAATATCCAAACATTATTGTATTATTTGGATGAATTAAAAGCCCAACCAAAATTTGCTTTTCTCGGCGAATATCCTTATAAAAATTATTATCGTTCATTAAATGCTATTTTGAATGTTGAAATCCAATTGAAACAAGGACTAGATGATGTGAACGGAACGTTCCCCAAAGTAGCAGGTGTTGGACAAGTAGTTTCTAAGTATTGTGAAAGTGTATTAGAAGCATACAAAGATATCAATTTACAAGGAGCCGTTATTATGGCATCCGTGTTTTATGAAAAAGAAAATCCCGAATTTAAAGAAGCGTATGACACTTTATCAAAAGGGCAGGTCTACGCTTTTAGATACCTTCTTCAAAGTTTCCCACGAGTTCAACATTTCGCCAATCTAATTAAATTAATAACTACAATGAAGGAGTCCGTGAAATCGTTGCCTGAATATAAAGAAGAAAATGTTCCATTAGAACAATGTTTGCTCAAATTAAAAACGATCGAAACAACTCTGCATGACCCAATGAAATGTGAGCCAAATAAAAGGGACTCAATTACTCAAATCGCAACAAAAACACCTGAATTCTCATCTCTATTGATGAAAATTAAAAAGGAATTTACAAAAACACCATCAGTCGTCGAGGTGTATTTAAAACTTGGAAAGGAAATCGGAAACACACAAGAGAAGAGATTCTTAAAAGAAAGTCGTGTCACAATAGAGGTATTACCGAATATTGACAATTACCCTCCAAATCTTAAAACCAATACGCAATCAGTTAGTTTTGGTTCGGCAAGTAATTTATTAGAAAAGAAACAAACAACGTCTTTAAGGCCAAAGTTGCAAAAACGAACAAATAGACAGAAAGAAGAAGCCAAATTAAAGGCAACTGGGGAATTGGTTCGAGATATTGAGGTGTTGAAAAATATTGATTTGGAGCCAATTCGATTTGAAGCAACTTTGTTTGTTATGAATGATATGATCTATGTCAGCAAAATGGATTTATCAGAAAAGTACCATGTTTTGGCAGAAATTCCACTCACGGGAAATGGATTTAGCGCAAGTAATTGTGTTGGAAACAAATTTAATATTGGAACAAAAGTATTTGATTTCACTATTTCCGTTGTTCTTCCACAAGAAGAAGATACAAGAAACTTGTTTGTATTGTTAAAAGAAGTATTCTTTGTTCATTCACCTCCAAAACTCTTTGGTTCATCGTTGGAAGATATAATGGAAAAGGAAGGAAACACAACAGGAATTCCAAAATGTATAAAGGTGTTGGGAGAATATTTAATGAAACCTGAAAACTTGGAAACAGAGGGTATTTTCAGAAAGAATGGCGCATCAAATAAAGTAAACAGATTGGCCCATATATTAGATCAATTACCTGATCATTTTGATTCATTTGAAGAATATGGAGTGCATGACATTTCATCAACATTTAAAAAGTTCTTTATGGAGTTATCAGAGCCATTGTTCTCATCAGAAGTGGTTGACTTATTTGTTAAAATACCAAAAGACTCTCCCGACGAAAAGGATGAAATGAAAAAGATTATGAAAGAACATATGAAGCCAATGTATTGGAACTTAACCAAATTCTTAATTGAAGTCATAAAGAAAGCGGTTGACAATGAAACTAAAACACTAATGAATGTCCATGCAATGAGTGTATGTATAGGACCAGCAGTTATCCGATCGACCACTGAAATTGTAGTTCGACCTAAATCAAAGAGTAATGATGTAGAAAATACAGTTGGAAGAGTAACGAGATGTAATGAAATGTTGGCGGAGATTATATCGGATTGTAATTTCTTTTTCCAATGACCAAAAACCAAATAGAAAGAACTAAACAATATAATACTAAAAATTCATTCCTTTTTAAATTAATATCTTTTGTTTCCAAACTCTTTCACATCAAATTCAAACAATCTTCCAAGTCAGGTGTCATTACAACATGTTGAGAAATATTTCCCAAACGATACACTGACTTTTTGGGGATCGAAACCACAACGGCTTCCTCTAAAAAGTGAGGTTTGGTTCCTTTTGTTAATTTATATGTTACCCCTCCTATTTTCATTGTTGCAATCCCACTTTTTCTAAATTGAATTGTTCCAATATATCCAGACATTCCTTTCAATGGGTTATTTACTAAATTTGTTTTTGTTTCCTCATGTATTTTGTCTTCCATTTCTTCTTCTTCTTTTTTAATTTTATCACCACCTTTCTTTTGTTCTTCCACCTCAGCATTGTCTGCTTTCTTGATTGGAAGAACAGATGGGATTTGGATCATAATATATTCGTCATATAAAATACCACTTTCGCAGTGAAGAGGATTATTAATGAATGTGGGGTTCTCATCAATAGTTTCCAAAGGAGTGTAATAAGTCTTTTCTTTATCTATCACAACTTCCATTGGAATTTCTTTTTTAACTCCTATCTCTTCTTCAGGATTTCGTAGTGGTAGGGTGATTGGATGATTTGGATTACATGGATCAAAATCTAATTCAGGATTAAGAAGTAACGCTTTCTTCTCCTTCTTCTCCTCTTCTTCACGTTCATTATGTATTTTGTTTTTTATTTCAATTCCGATTCCAAGTCCTCCTTCCCCATGCACTGCTGGTCTTGGTTTAAATACGCGTTGTGCTGGTGTGAATGTGGCTTTCTTTATTTTAGGTTGCTCACGTTTAACTTTCAAATGAGTTCTTTCTTCATTTGACTCGGTGGGAATGGGTTTGGCGCCAGCAGCAAGGATATTAGGAGCAAATAATATTTTAGGTTGAGATGGTTGAATACCTCGAATCGAAGCCAAACGAGAACTCGTGTTTGCTTGAGAATTTTGAGAAAGAAGTTGAGAGAGAGGAATATTTTTTTGTGGTTCACTCATTGGGACAACAAATACCTTGTTTGATTTCTTAGTTTATTTTATTAATTTCTTTTTTTATTTCATATTTCTGTTTTGAGTCTTTTTCTTGTCCAATCACCCCTTTCTTTTTCATTCCCATTTATTTCAGTTGTCATCTCCTTCATTTGAAACTCATTGGTTCAACATCTGCAACCATGTTCCATCTGTTATACCCATTACGCCCCATTGAAATGAACTCATCATTTTTTGTTTTCAAAAACACAAAATTGGAAAAATAAAACTAAAAATGAAATGAGGTGAAAATCAAACTATTCAATTCGTCATTATGTTTGCTGAAGATTCACTCAGCCATTATTTAAAAAGTTCTGGTTCGTCATTTCAAAACCATGAAACTGTGTGTAAACAACTTACAGAAGTGTTAAATAAATATCGTTTCAAAACATTATTTGATACTTCATCCAAAACAGTGTTAACTTATGGTGAATTACTTTTTGAAAGTGGTTCACTTCAATACTCAGTTCCAATCACAATGGATATTCCTCCCGAATTCCCTGAATTACTTCCAATTGTTAGAACTACTTTACTTCATTCACCACCTTCCTTACTAATAAATTCTGATGGTTCTTTCAATTACGTCCCATTGATTCATGCCCAACCACCATCACTTGTTCAAATTATTGATTTGATATTATCTCAAATTGTTTTTCTTCCACCTTCTTACATTCCATTTAGTCCTCTAAATCAACCACCAACCCAAAACATTCTAACTTTCAACAAAACTAAAATTGAACCAATAAATCCAAATAATGTGGCATTACCCAAAATAAAACCAATAATAAAACCAAAGAAACCACTTGTTATTCCAAACCCAACTAAGGCCATTATTATTGCTAAAAGTATCGAAACCGGATTCAATGATATTGACCTGTATTTGGATAAAATTGATTCAGAAAAAGAGTTAGAAGGTTTAACACAATTATTAAAGAATGGTGATATCACTCAAAATGATTTTAATTCATTAAAACAAAATATAAACGATTATCCAGCATTACCAGAACCACCCACTCAGTACTTCGATTTATTGGAATTGTATAAAACTGGAGTGGTTGGAAGAAAAGAACTTAAAGCGAATATTCCTGCCCCAAGCACCAAACCGAAAATTTCAATTGAAAATATCAAACAACTTGATGAAATCCAAATGAGTTTAGCTGAAATGTTTTTAGGGGGTGAAATTGATGAAGAAGAAATGAATTCATTAAACCTAAATTATCGAAAATATCTTGGGCTTGATAATTAATTCAGTTGAACAATTAATTCATTTTGGTTGTAAGGAAGATTTAGTTTTAATTCATTTTGAATATCCTTTGGAATAAATCTTCCTCCCAAATAATGTTTTCCTTGATACCCTTTAACTCCCATCTTTGGTGCTGAAAGTGATACCAAAACATCACATCTTTCTATTCCTTCATTTAAATACCCTTTTTCTACATCCCATCCTGATGGAATATCAACTGATACAATAGGAATTGTCATTTTATTAATCCTTTCAATGATTTCTTTAAATACTCCTCGAACAGGTCCTTTAAAACTAAATCCAAATACAGCATCAACTATTACGCTCGCTTCAATTTCATTTATTTCACTCATAATTGGAATGTGTTGTGCTTGGCATTGGTGAACAAGAAGTCGAATATGTTCATTATTTGATTGTTTTGGATAATAAATACTAACTTCATATCCAAATATTCTTAAATATCTTCCTGCAACTAATCCATCTCCTCCATTATTTCCTGGTCCACACATTATCATTACTTTTTTATTTCCTTTCTCATTTGGATATTCTTTTGTTACTACTTGTGCCACTGCCAATCCTGCAATTTCCATTAATTGTGCCAACGAATATTTATATTTCCCCATTAAATCTTCATCAAGTTGAATTGATTGTTGTTGAGTTAAATATTCCATTTCTTTTTTTAAGTTTCATCTTTTAAATTTCTTTTTTTCTGAAAGAAAACTCGTAATACTTTTGAAACTTATTATTTAAATTAATAATGCGAGGTCTACTTGACTCATATTCAATGTTAATATGTTCAAAATACATTAACAGTATTTCTGATATGATTAATATCACATTAGTTAATTCCAAATTCAAAGATAATATTGATAAATTGCATTTTAATCCA
>NWBR01000482.1:16090-26964 GCA_002914575.1 Entamoeba moshkovskii
GGTTTGCATGGGGTGCAATCGAAAATCAATGGGTTGAAACAAGTGAATTAGTTTTTTTTTCTGTTACAAAAGTAATATTTTTCCCACAAAACGAATTTGGGAATTCCATTTATGTGGAGTTTGTCCTTTGTTTCCACATAATTTGGGTTTGTAAAGGTGTCTCTATTTTCAATAACCATTGACCAGAGAGAAGGCGTTCTCTCATCTAAGTGATGTTTTTGTCTTTCACGGTCAGTGTCGAACAAAAATGTTCCGTAGTTATGACAAAAAACAGCGTCATCAACCTCTATTAACAAATCTTCATTGTATTGGAAAGCAGTAGGGTATTGTTGAATTAACACAAAAACACATTCTATAAACTGATGAAAAACTGGGGAATATTGCCCATGGGGACAACGAACCCCAATTCCAGCTCTTGTCGAAAACTTATGACCAAAAGATTTCCAATCCTTTTCCATGAGAATAATAAACCCGTCGATTGTTCGGAAGAACGGGTCTAACATCATTTCACACAAAGCACAACACTGACTTGTTCGGTCCCACCCATCAGTACAATGAACCAAAACACTTTCTCCCATTTCAAGATATCTACACATTTTGATGGAAGAAGCAAAAATTGCCAACATTACTTTCCACCATTGTTGGACTTCGGAATTATTTAATATTTGGCTTGTTTGGTAGTTGGGAGGTAGTTGCATACAAAAAAGACAAAGCTTTTGCCATCCCTCGCGGACAACATGGATATTATCGATATTTTCGAATTCCATTACCCCAAAAGGGTAATCCTCATCAGTTTCATAACCCCCTCCCATTGCAATGTTTGCTACTGCGTTGGCTTTTGGTCTTGAATCAAGAATATGCAGTTTGTAACTTTGCCCAGAACAAGCAATCATCAATAAAAAGTCAATATCAGCTTGGCACTTTTTACCAGTAAGTCCAGGTAATGGTTGTGAGCATCTTGCTATGCAAGCACCATTGGAACCAACCCAAGTCACAGCAGGAATTCTTTGCCTACTTCGAAACGACCCAACCTCTATCAACAATTCATCGCTTGCTTCTTTGGGAACAATCAATTCTCTTGGGTATGTTGGACAAAAGGCATAATCATCGTTTACTCTTGAAACCCTCCATTTTGAGTCTGATTTGCCAAGGCCCAACCTAATGAATTCATCTAGAACATCATAGTATTTAATGACTTTCGCTGGGCTTGGATCCAATATTTTAAAAATGCCAAGCGATGTTGGAGAAACAAACACCATACTGTTTAGTGCCGTACAAAGTCGCTTTCTCCCATCCCTGTCTTTGAGAAAAGAAAACCTTATCAAAACGTTTTCTTTTGTTGTGAATTCCAAGACCCTTCTGTGCTCCAATTTTTTATTGTTGATTTTCTTAAAATCGGCCACTTTGGTCATTGGGACAAACACATTATAGTTCCCATTTGTTGCATCGATGAAACAAAATTTAAATGATGTGAGCGTAATGTTTCCTTCTCTCTCTTCGTTTTGCTCATTCAAGGGAACATCATTTCGGTGTATTATCTTCACATGTTTAATGTTATAGATGACCAATTCTTTGTCATTTGCTCTTGGGATAACAATTGATTCCTGCGTTGTCATGGTTGGTGGCGATGCTCGGGGGGAGTGACACTTCGGCAATGTTTTACAACGCTTTACGGGCGGCATTGGCGTTAGAGAACGTTCTATTGGGGAACACTCCCCACATGAAACGCAATCCTCCCCATGAGACATTTCGAATATTTGCGGAGCCATATTTTGAAACAGCAATTCAACGTCAACACCAAGAAAGACTGATTTGAGACCAAAAAAATTGAGGGAGTATGTCTCGATGTCAAAACCAATTGGACGTCCGATTGTGGTGCATTCCAGAACATACGATTGGAGTTTTGGAATGGCCAAATGGATCAAGTCTCTTAAACGGGCTATCCAAAACGCTCTGTCATTTGTATCAACCAATACACCTTTTGTTTGAGAACGGGATGGAACTTTCGGACAATCCGATGTGTCATTCATACCACATAATATGGAAAGATAGACTGATTTCACACAAACCTGCATTTCGACCATCAATTTTAAGAATAAATCGAAATGGTAAGAAGATAAATAAAAGCTTTCAGTGGAATTGCCGTTTATTTTTGTGAACATGGTGGCAATTAGGAAATCAATTGTTGAATACATCAGTTGATTGATACTCATTTCCTTGAACGAAACATTGGGAAGCAATTGTTCTGTTAACGCGTATTCCTTAAGTACTGCAAGTTCGGACAATCTTTTCATTGCTTGGTCTTCACCCAAATTTTGTTCTTCCAACCTTAAGAGGCACGTCGGTATTTGTTTCATAAAAAAAATGTTATTTTAATTCTTTTTTTGAAGTTCTTTTGTTTTTGAATTTTACGAAAGCCTTATTTGCCATTATTTTTGGAGTTTTCTTGGGATTTGTTATAAAAACTAAAACTAAATAAATTGAATTCTGCCTTTTTTAGTTTTGCATTTTCTCTAAACTTTCCACTATTTGCCCAATTGGTATTCTTTCAGTTGGAGAATAATTCCACGTTTGTTGAAGGAGACTTCCCATTTCGTCACTAATACTCTCTGGATATGGAAGATATTTTTCTTGCCTTACAAAGTCAAAAATATCCCATGGGTAAGTACATATTCCAATGTAAGGATCATGCCACACAAGTGTCTGATATATTGATATTGCAAATGAATAAATATCTGCTTTTTCATTATACTTCTGTCTATTTAATATTTCAGGTGCCATGTAAGATGGTGATCCAATACCCTTAGTGAAAGTCATATTTGCCATTATTTGATTAATATTTCTTGATGATCCAAAATCAGTTAACTTAGCATTAACTGGGATATTATCCTCTAATGATACAACTAAAATATTATCAGGTTTAATATCACGATGTAAAATACCATTTGAATGAAGATATTGGATTCCTTTTGCTGAATCCAATAAGATTTTAATTCTTAAATTCATTGAAATCGGATTTTTTTTTCTCTTATCCATCAAATCTTGTAATGACCCATGCTCGGCAAATTCCATAACCATACATATTCTATTTGGAATAAATACAGCTCCATAGAAATGAATGATATATTCACTTCTAAACTTATCTAACATTGCTACTTCTTTTTCAAATTCATCTAATGCCCCCTCACCTTCAAAGTTTGCTAAAAGCTTTTTAATGGCAACCGTTTCTCCACGATAAGTACCTTTATAAACAATTCCAAATGATCCCTTTCCTAATTGTTTGCTTAATTCCAATTCATTATAATCTAATTTAGTACTTAATACAGTTTTGAAAATAACTTTAACAGGAATTTCAATAGTTTTACTTGATTTTAAATCAACAGCAGTGAACATAATTGTGTCATTTACTTCGCAACTACAAAACGGTAATACAGAGATCTTAAATTGAACTGCATTTCCTCTTTTAATATCAATAACAAATGGTTCTACTCTTATTCTTAATCTTTCATCCATTTCTTTGAAACTGAATTGACATTTAACCATTCTAACCCTATCATTTCCAATAAACATTGTTTGAGTAGTTTCTAATCCAACTGGAATTTCTTCTTCATTTTCTCCAAAGAATTCAATTGTATCTGAATCACTAACTAAGAATGATTTAGAATCTCCAAATCTATTCATATCAGTCCCACTATTTTCAAGAACATCAATATAACATTCTGTAACTTTTGCTCTTCTTTCTTCTAATCTCTTTTTCTTGTGAAGTAAATATAAAATTAAAGTGACTGTGATGATAACAATTATAATAAGAAGGAAAATTACAATCAAAGGAATTCCAACTGTAACCGCCAAGAAACTTTTGTTATAAGTACATCCCGTTCCATCATCAAATGGTTCATACTGTGTTGTACATTTACTACATTTCTTTGTTTTTGAATCATATTCAACACATCTTTCAATATTCTTCCAATACAAACAACTATTTTCTTTCAATACAAATTGATCATCACACTCATAACACTCACTGTATGAACATTTTGAACAATTTTGTGAACAAGATGAACAATGATTATTTTCATCAATATAATACCCTTTTTCACAAAGAGAACATCCTTTTTGTTGTGGTGAAATACAATTTGTTAGTTTTGAAATTGGTTGACATTTATTTTCAATTAATTCTTCTTGATCTTCATAATACCATCCATTTTCTAAATCACAAACCAAACATTGATCAATACTTTTGATGCAACTTTTACATTTCATTGAACATTGATCACAACTTCCTTGATTAATTAACCATCCTTTTTTACATACAGCACAGTCTCTTCCATTTGGAAGGAATTTCAAACATTTGTAAGCTAAATCTCCATTAAACACACAATATCCTGTTTCATTTACATGATATCCAAACCCACATGAAGTACATGTAGTTGATGTTTCTTGACATCTTTTACAAGAAGGATCACATGGTTGACAAATATTTTGTTTATCTGAATAATATCCATCTCGACATTTCAAACAACCACTTGACGAAAGTACTTCACAATATTTATCATTCTCGTTTTCACAAACAATTTCTCCAAACTGTCCTAACAATAAATTCTCAGAAGAACATCTTGTACAACCCTTACTTAATGCATATTTGCAATTGAATGTTTCAATTAAAACACAAATACTTGATGATAAAAGATAATATCCATCTTTACATAAAATACATTTTGATAATGTTGGATCATGTAATTCACAATTTGAATCAGGTAATGTTTGACATTTTCCATTAATAAGAACATATTCACTGTTACATTTTAAACAAACTTCTCCTAATAATCCATCAGTACAAGTTTGACATGTTTCAGAACATTTGCGACATAATCCATTTTTAACATAATAACTTGGTTTACACTCAACACAAACTGATTTTGATATTTTATTACAATTCTCATCAACTACACAACTACCGTCCAAGAAAATAACTGATTCATTACAAGAAGTACATAGCGTTGCACTATTACAAGTTGCACAATTATTTGTACAAGGAACACAATCTGTATTCCCAAAATAATATCCATCTGAACATTTTCCAATTGCTGCTTTAGATTTCAAAACACGACTTGCAACAGGAGTTTTAACAGGAGTTACATCTGGTTCTTTTTCAATTTCATCATAACACGCTATTGTTCCATTTTCTAACATTATTTGATATGAGCAATCTGGATTTTCTTTTAAACAATTTCCTGTTGATGTTTTTGAACTTTTACAATCAAGACATCCAATCATTGAATCAAATTCTAAACATTCTTCTAAATTTTCAATTGTTACAACTTTTCCATTTCTTACAAAAACACCTTCATAAAGTGAAGTTAAACATTCATTTGATGAACTACAAATTGTACATCCTTCTTCACAAAGCACTCTATTTCCTGATGAATCAGTTGGTCCCTTATGTTCAACACATATTTTATTTGATTCTGAATCAAGTGCACATCCAGAAATACAAGAATCACATTTAAGTTTGCTTTGGTCAAATAATAATGCATCTTCTTCAGTTTCATATGAACAAGAATAACATCTATTTATTGCATCATAACAACTTGCAACTGAATTTTCATTAGTTTTATATTCGGAATCACTTAATTGAGAGCAACCACCTTCGTTATATAAATACATTGTTGAATTACATTTTTTACATTTGGTTGAATCACATTCCACACATCCTTCACCAAATGAATAACATGAATAACATTTTCCATCAGATAAATAATATTCTTTCGAACATTTAACACATTTTTTATTTAAGAATTCAAGACAACCATTCATTAATTCACAATTGTTATTGTTTAGAGAATATCCAATTAAACATGAGGTGCATTCATCTTTGCTAACTGAACAATTATTACAATTTATATCTGAACATGATATACATCTTCCATCATTTAATGAACCAACAGAACATTCAAGACATCTATCACTTTTAGTATCACATTTACTACACCCTGATATTTCAGAACAAAGATGACAAATTCCATTTGATAAATAATATTTATCCGCACATTCAGAACATAATCCATCCTTTAAACAACTCAAACAATGTTTATTATGTTCAGAACAATTAGAACAAGTTCCATTTGAATAATAATATCCCTCTTTACAATGAAGACACCCATTGTTTTCAATAATTCCATCATATAAATAACATCCTTCTTGTTGGTTTGGAATTATTGAACAATTATTTTGAGAAATGAAGTAATATCCACTTTTACATTGACTACAACCAGTCTTACTACAAATATCACAGTTTTCAAATGGACATACACTACAACTTGGGGGTGCATCATTATAATAATATCCTTTTTTACATTCAATACAACCTTCTGAATTACAAGTGTCACAATTATTATAAATTTCAGAACATAACTCACACATTCCATTTGGTTGTTCTAAATATTTGTTATTTCTACATTTCAAACATGTTTTACTTGATCTGTCACATTCCACACAATTTTCTATTGCTGATAAACAATCTAAACATCTGTTTGTAGAAATATCAAGAGTGTATGAATAATCACACAAATTACATGTTCCATTTTCAGAAAACTCTTTACAATTCCTTACTCCTCCATCATATGAACAAACAGTTTTGTCATCTTTCTTTAATATTCCAAATGATTCATCACATAAGGTACAATTATTTTGACCAGTACATTCTTTACATCCTTTCATTGTTGAACATGAAATACAAATTCCATTTGATAGATAATACCCATTTTGACATCCGATACAATTACTTGGACCTGTACAATTCACACAATTACTTATAGTTTCACCACAAGAAATACACTTTGATCCACTTGCATAATACTGAGAACTGTAACATTCTAAACATTGTGGTCCAGTTGGTGAACATTTCGAACATAGATAATTCAAATTAGAACAAGAAAGACATTCTGTTCCATCAAAATAATAACCTTCTTGACAACTTGTACATTTCTCAAAATAACCATATTGATCTTTATCACACACATCACAACCTTCAATCTGATTAAAACAACTGTGACAAGTCGTATTTTCAACAAGATAAGTATATTTATCACATAAAAGACATTGATCAGAAGTTGAATCACATAATTGGCAATTTGGAAGGATTGTGCAACTATCACAACCACTTTCTGTTAGTGTCATATTAAATTTACATTTACTACAATATCCCATATAATCACATTCCAAACAATTAACTTGATTACATAATTCACAATGACCACTTTCATCCAAGTAATAACCTTCAACACAAGAAGAACAAGTTCCATTTGATGTTTCACGACATTTAGGTTCAACTACTTTCATTGGATAACATTTGCCATTATTTGGAAGATAATTTTTAATACAAACTTTACATTGATCTTGGGTACCAATCGCGCAATAAGGAAGTTTAACACAAGTTTTATTTATTAATTCATATCCATCAATGCATTCATAACATATTTTAGTTGAAATTTTTCCTTCTTCCAACGCATTTTCACAATTAGAACATCCTGGAATTGTATCACATTGTTTGCATCCTCTTCCATCGAAATAATAGCCATAAGCACAATATTTACAAACTACTTTTGTTGAATTATTAACATCTACTTCCCCACAATCAGCACAATTAGTATATAATGAACTACATTGAGCACATATATTTCCAAATGGATAATACCCTGGTTCACAAGTTTTACAAGATCTTGATTTTTCATTGTATTCATCACAATGAACTTCTTCTTGTGTAAAACAATTTTCTTGATATTCAACAACTCCACTTTCATTACAACTAGTTTTGTTATAACAAACTCCTCCAATTGGGTAAAATCCTTCTTCACAATATGTACAACGATTATTTTCGCTCATTGTACAATTTACTTCTGTTGGACCTTTGCAAACACCATCATACAGTATTAACCAATTTTCACAAGAAAGACAATTTCCTGTAAAAGGTGAATATTCTTTACAAATATTGGTTCCATAAAGACAATTTTGATCAGAAACATTAAAACTCCCCCTATCACATCTCGTTCCAATAACAATTCCATTTTCATTTTTATAACAACGAGAAAAAGAATGTTCAGAACATTTTTGACAAATAGTTCCATTTAAATATAACTCCAATCCACAGGACAAACATTCTCCTTTGTTATTACAAGTTAAACAATTGTTATCAGAACATGGAACACATCCATCTCCATTATAATAATAATTCTCTTGACATAAAGTACAATCGTATCCATGAGAACATGAAACACAATGATCAATACATTTCAAACATCCAGATTCAGATAAGTAAGTATTTCCAAAACATTTTAAACAACTGTAACTGTTACACTCTGAACAAAAATCAAATCTATCTTCACATGGACCACATCCATCTCTTATTTCAGTTTGGTTCATTGGACATTCCAAGCTAGAAACAGAACAAATTACAACAAATAAAATAAACATATGGTATTGCATCATTAATTAATTAATATAAATTCTCATTTTTAAGTTTTTAAATCCCTTGATCCCAACAAAAAATTAGAAAAAGAAGAAGAGGTTTCCCATCAGAAAGTCTTGAAAAGAAAGGTCGCAACAAAATTTTTTGAAGTGAGAAAAAAATATTGTTTTGTAATTAATTTGAAACAAAATAAATCATAAAATTGGTTTCCAGAAATTTATATTTTTTATTTTTCTTTATTGCCTAACAAAAACAATACCTTCTCGACTAACCGTACGATCCGATAAAAACTAACAGAAAGTTAGTAATTCAATTTTACATCATGTTGTTGTTAAATAAACAACAGAAATTGTGTTGAGGTAAGGATTTGTTGATTTTTGCGAAAAGAAAAACAAATAATTTTTATGTCATTCCAATAACACATTTATAATTTTGTTTTTGGCAATATTTGAAAACAACAAAAACAAGAAATGTTATAAGAAGAAATTGAAATAAGGTACACGAATTGAATTTAAATTGAAAAGAAATTTTTTTTAAAAAGAAAAAAGATTTTTATTTTACAAACAAGTGTATTAATAGCCTTTTTAAATACTTCTCTAACTCTTTTTTTCACTTTTCTGTTCGAAACTTCAACAAATCAATTGAATTGTTTGTCGAATTCATTTCAATTCTGAATTTGAAAAAGCAAATTTGTAACTCATTTTACCTCATTTCACTCAATGGCCTCCAAAACCACAATTTCAAGGAACAAAGAATTTTTGAATGAATACAATGTTGCCGATGAACAAGATTATCTTAATGCCATGAAAGGATTCTATGCTGATATAAATGGAATAAGAAATCAAATGAGTTTTGAAGAATTGATCAAAACAAGAAAAAGTGTGAAGGAAATAAATGAAGAATGTCCAGATACTTGTAATCCATCTTGTTGGAAAAACGATAATCTTCTTAATCTTGAAGGAGTTTTCGAAGTACTTCCACAAAAAATATATCAAGTCAGAGCTCAATCTTTAGATTTGGCTAATTTCACAGTTGTTAGAGGAAATCATGGTTGGATTGTTATTGATTGTATGACCACAATCGCTGCATGCAAAAAAGCTTATGAATTAATTAAATCAACTGTTGAAAATTTACCAATTTCTGCTGTCATTATCACTCATTCACATATTGACCATTTTGGTGGATACGAAGCTGTTGGAGATAATGAAACTTTACTTTATGTTCCCGACAAATTTGAAGAAATGTACATTGATGAAAACGTTCAAGCGTCAAGAGTTATGGCTAAACGTGCTGCTGTTATGTATGGTCTTGAATTACAAAAAGCAATGGAACAGCAAAAAGGAATTAATAAAGAACCACAAAAAGTAAATAAATCAATTCCACATTCGACAAATACAACTATTATCAAAGAAGATTGTAGTTTAGTGGTCGATGGAGTTGAAATTAATTTTATTTTAACTCCAAATACAGAAGCACCAGCAAATATGATGCAATATTTCCCTCAATTCCATGCATTGAGTGCAGCTGACAACATGATTCATATGATGCACAATTTGGGAACTTTAAGAGGAGCCAAGGTAAGAAGTGGAAAGGTGTGGAGCCAATACATTGATAACACAATTGTCAAATATGGAAAAGATGTTCGAATTCATTTTGGGGGGCATGGATGGCATCTTACTGGAAATGATAAAATAAATCATTTTTGGAAAACAAAGAGAGACTTATATAAATATATTCATGATCAAACTTTAAGATATGCCAACAATGGTTATTCTCCAAATGAAATTGCTGAGGTATTAAAACTACCAAAAACTCTTTCAAATGAAATCTGTTGCAGAGATCTTTATGGTGCTTTGAACCATAATATTAAATCACAATACCAATTATATCTTGGTTGGTATGATGGGAATCCTGCTCATCTTAACCCATTACCCCCAGTTGAAGAAGGAAAGAAATACGTAAAGGCATTTGGTGGAGAAACAAATACACTTGCAATTGGTCAAAAAGCATTTGATAAAGGTGAATATCGATGGGCTGCAACTGTTTTAAATCATTTAGTATTTGCAAATCCAAAAAATAAAGAAGCAAGAGAATTACTTTCTAAAACTTATTTACAATTGAGTTACACACAAGAATGTCGTTCTTGGAAATTTAATTATGCAACTGCTGCTTTGGAATTAAAAGGTATCATCGAACGTAAACCAAGACCATTTTTATTTGGATTTGATTCAGTTCCACTTCATGTTATGATGGATTATATTTCAGTTTCAATTGACCCATTTGCCGTAGAAAGATTTGAATCAACAATCAAAATAGCACTAACTGATACTCTTGAAGAAACAAATGTAATATTTAGTAATGGCGTAATTCATCAAAGAAAAGAAGAAACGCAATGTACTTGTTCAAT
>NWBR01000488.1:24106-35849 GCA_002914575.1 Entamoeba moshkovskii
ATTTTTAAAAACGAGTTACAATGGAGCAAGTTCACATGAGTATTTTGGAATTAAAAGGAAAACAAATCGAAAATGTTACTGAGTTGACTGATTATATTGGAAAACAAACTGTTTTAATTGGCAGTTCCAACAGAATCCAATTATTTGTTGCTGACCAAACATCAAACTTTAAAACCACTCAATACTACATTTGTTCTTACCCCTTTTGCCCTTGTAAATGTTCCGTTTCCATCAAAAAAACTCCACAAGGAAGTTTTATTCATAAAATAATATTTAGCAACAACCACAACCATTTAGCAGATTTTATGCCATTGAAGAAATGCAGGAATATTTTGGATGAAGAAACAGCTAAGAAAATAAATGAATTAACTTTAAAGCAAGTTCCACCTTACCAAATTCGAAACTTGCTTAATATCGATACCTCGAAGGATGTTTTTTACAAATGTAGACAGTCAGTTTTAAGTAATGTTTATTCTGAACAAATGGTGCAACTTGACAGTACCATAAAAAATAATAAAGATTGGTCTTCTATGTTTATGCAGGACAGAAATGGGGATTTTTTTGGATATTACTTTGTTTATGAAAAAATACTTACAAAATTTTCAAAAGAAGATATTGATCTTATACTTGTCGATGATACTAACTGTATTAACAGTTTTGGATTACCAATTGAAACAATCCTTTTTGTTTCAAAAGAAAACAAATCTTATCTTATTTCTTTTGGATTTCTCAAGGACAGAAGGGAGTATAGTTTTATAACTATTTTAATTATGTTAAACAATTTTTTAATAATGTTAAAATTGTTATTATGGATCGCCATATGGGTCAATTTAATGCTGTTCGTTCGGTGTTTGAAGAAGCTAAAATTCATTTCTGTTATGTTCATTTGGCAAGGAATATCGAAAATAAATTTGGAAAGCAAAGTTCATTGTTAAAAAAGTTTTGGGAAATGAGGAGTAATTGTGGAAAAGAAAAAGAGTTTTTGAATGAATTGAATTCTATTGATAACAATTTATTCAAAAAAATGTTATTTGACCATCTAAACAATTTTATTCCTTCAACCACAAATAACCATTTTATGTATTTGAATCGACAAATAGTCGACACGACTAATGCAATAGAGGGGTTTTTTGGAAATACTAAAGCAAGGTTGGGTGGAAGAATTGCTGCATTACATGAAATATTCAATTCTTTTAGTTTATCAGCAACAAAAGCATTTATTAATTACAATCACATAAATCTCATGTATTCTGAAAGGGTTAGAATCAGTAAAATAATTGGAAAGGAAATTGCTGGTAAGTTAAATGATGGGGGAGTTACAAAAATTATTAATTTGTTAAAGGAACATAAAACGAAAGAACAAATAGTTGGTGAGTTGCTTGAAAGTGATTTTGTTAAATTAAATACTATCAAAGTTACTCATGTTAAGAGTTGTATAGATGATGTTGTATTTAAAGAAAATTTGAATAAACATGACTATTTGTCAATTTTTGAAAAATACTTTTCAATCCACAACGATCAAATTTCAAAAATACTATATGACTGTATTATTTCTTGTATTTATGCATTGGACATTGATTTATTTTCTATACCAAAACACCCTGACTTTTCTTTCTATTTTCAATATTTTTCACAATTTATTGATAACATTAGTAACAGAGTTGTATATGATGCTCTATTTGATTGTTACACAAACCTTTTCTTCTGTTATGGCAATCATTCGAAACATTCAGTTAAAGATCCCAAATTTGTGAAAAATAGAGGAGGAAGAGCCTTGACGAAAATAAGCAGTAATGCTGATCATACGAAAAGAAAGAAGAAACTGAAAGAAGAAACAAAACCAAGTATGAAATGTGGTTTCTGCAAAGGGTGTCACAAAACTGTAGTTTGTACTGGAGTAACAAAGGAAGATTTCATAAAACATATTTTGAAAATGAATAAGTGTCAAAGACTAAAAGCATTTGAACGAAGCCGTTTTTGCAAAGACTTCTCCTTTGAAGAATTCTTTGACAACTAGCTAACACATTTTTAAAACATTTTTTGGTCATTTTGAATAACAAAAAACAAAAATGAACATAAAATCAATACGGCGAAAACGATTGCCCTTTATTCTAATAAAGTATTAAGTTTTTAAAGTACTTCTTTTTCGAATAAACGAAATGATAATTAAATTCTTCATTTAGTAATAATTTATAAATTTATTACGCTTCTTTGGTTTTATTATGAATTATTATTGATTAAGGCAAAAAAACAATTCATTTTAAAAAAAATTTAAAAATAAAATTCGAACAACAGTGTAAAGAATAACACGATTTGTGTGATAATCAAAATAAATCTTTTTGGATTTAAACAAAAAAATGAAGTGACAAAACAACCAACTAATAATTGAAATATATTGTAATATTTCAAATTTAAGTGAAAGGATTACAAAAGGATTTTATAATTTTTATTAGTTTATTAAGATATCTTAGTAGCTGGTCCCTCTCTACAAGATTTGGACTCATCTACTCGATATTGAAAAAAAAATAATTGAATGAAAATTTGTCATGAATTAAAATGGAAAATAAAATGAAAAATTAAAAGAATCAAGTTTGGTTTGTAAAAGAAATTTCAAAAGAATTTCAGTCAACCAAAGTCTTACAAATGAGTTGGGATACATAAATTCACCTCACCAATTTTTTAAACACTTGATATAGCAACCCTTCAAAGAATACACATAGTCCTTGGAAATTGGTTATTTATTGGAAAAACGATGTAGTAGTATTACTAATTTCCGGGGATCTGCCTACCCAATTTTCGAACATGATTTTACATCAAAAATTAGCCACTTTGTGCATACAATTTTTCGCATAGTTTTTGAACCCGATTTATTAGCGTTTTTTCAAATCCCTTTCTGAAAGGCCGAATTCGAATTTTTAAAAAAATTCATTGCCAAATGTTATCCGCGAACTTAGTCCGAAACGTTTTCAAAATTGTTTCGAATAAGGGTGGAAAAATTTCTTTTTTAAATAATTGTTTTGAAAAAAAAGAATTTAATGTTGAATTGTTACTACTTATGTCCTTTAGATGGAGTTTAATGGGATTTATGAAATGTGATGTTAATATCAAAATAAAATTTTCGATTCCAAACATTTGATTTGAAAGTTGTATTGACAAGCACTTAAAAATAAATACTTTCACAGACATCAAAAAAGTTGAAATTATTTAACATTAATTTATTCTTTGTCAAACATATTGTCTCTTTCAGAAGCAAATTGAAACGATACATTTTACTTCAATTCTTTGTTCTTGCATTGAGTGAACTAGATTTGAAAAAAGAGATAACAACAAAAAATCAATTAGTTTCAACACCGAACAGTTAGGATGGCCATTGGAAAACATTCCATTTGATCCCATTTTTTTAAAAAATAAAACATAAATAACAACGAAAAACAAACGATTTCTGGATTTGATTAATAAGGAAACAGGATTGCGCCATTCTGAAGCAATCACAAAAATTTTGTTTAATTTTTAAACAACTTTAAACGAAAAACAATTTTTTAAATGTAATTTTGTTGTGATTTATTTAAAAAAAATTTTTTAAAAAAACATAAAAATAAGATATGAGGAGATCTGCTTTAAATCTTTAAATTCATTTACATAATGAAAACTACATTAGACAGATATTCATTATTAATTATATCTAAATACTTCAATAGTTGTGATGACTTTATTAATGGTATGTTAACAAACAAGAAATTTAAAGATTTAGTTGATATGTTTCATTTTAATCCAATTCCAATTAATACTAATTCTAAAAAATTATTTGTTAATATTGAAACTCAACATATTTACGATAAACGTGATGAAATTATCCCAAATTTATTTAATTACATTGTTTGGTATCGTTCATACATTAACACAATTGAATATTATGATAAGACATATCATATTAGACCAATTTTCAAACAACTTTATGTTGACAAACCATTTATTTCTTCTGGAAATAAAAAAGAAGGTGATTTATTATTTTTTTTGACCGTCATTATTACGAGCAAATTACAGAAGATGAAGAAGAATTAGTAGATTTTTCTGAATTTGTTGGAATTAAAAAGGTTTATTTTAACTATTCGCAAATAAAAGAAATTAAACTTGGAAAACATATTAACACAATTCCACATCGTTGTTTTGAAAATTGCAATATAAATTCAATTGATTTGTCATTTGTTACTAAAATGGATGAAAATGCTTTTTATTATTGTACAATTCTAACATCAGTAACTCTTTCTAAACATTTGGAAGTAATGGATATTGATTGTTTTATGGGATGTTATTCTTTAAAATCAATTACAATATCTGATAATTCAAAAGAATTTGGATTAGATTTATCATATAATTTATATCAAATAATGAAAAGTAATGGAATAACATGTAATGGAAATATTTGGATTACAAATGAAGAAGAAATACCAACAGATATTGATTGTAATTTTATTAAACCAAAAGAATATCTAAAACAAGAAATTGTTAAGTTTGATTCAATTCAAATAATTCCTTCTTATTTTAGCAATTACTATTTAAATAAAGAAATTATTAAACAAATAATTCTTTCACCAAATGTTGTTTTAATTAATAAAATGGCATTATCTAATATGAAATCATTGGAAAGAATTAATTTAGAAAATGTGAAAGAAATTAACTTTTATTGTTTTATGGATTGCACAAAATTGAAAGAAGTAAATATATCCAACTTAAAATATCTTGGTAGTGGTGCTTTCATTGGTTGTAAAAATCTAACTTCAGTTACATATTCAACTTATTTAAATAAAATACCATGTAGTTGTTTTTGTAATTGTTTTAAATTAAAAGAAATCAAAGGAGTTGAAAATGTTAATTATTTTGAATTTCGATGTTTTAATAATTGTAAAAAATTGAAAATTAATGAATTCCCAATGACTTTTATTAGAGCTTCAAAGGGATTAAGATTTAATATCAAAGCAATTGATAAAAATTGTCCAATATTTCATTTTGAAAGAGGTTGTTTCAGAGGAAATACAACATTAGAATCAATTCATATTACTAAAAACAATTTATACAATAAAACAATTGGAGAAAATGCTTTTTCATTCTGTACATCATTAAAAGAAGTGAAATTAGAAGGAATAAGGAACTTATATAATCAAACTTTTAAAGGTTGTTATTCACTTTCAACAATAGAATTACCATCAACATTGAAAACAATTGGAAAATATTGTTTTGAGAATTGCAAGTCATTAAAAGAAATACAAATACCATCGAGTGTTGAATATATTATAAGTGGTGCATTTGTTAATTGCAAATCATTAACAAAAGTTGATTTTGAAAATGGAAAAGTTAAAATATCATCTGATACATTTAAACATTGTTCATTAAAAGAAATTAATTTATTGAATGGAAATAAAATGAAAGGATATTTTAGTTATGGGCATTATTTGATGTTACAATCAAAAGGAATTGATGTCAAAAAAGTTGAATACACAAGAAGTGATCGAAGAAAATATGGAAATATAATTCCACAATGTTGTTGTAGAATTGGAGATAAAGCATTTGAAGGATGTTCAATAAAAGAATTTAAATTTCCTTCAAATATTAAATCATTGGGATATAAATGTTTTAATAAATGCCGTAATTTAACTAAGATTTATGTTGGAAATCAATTGAAAATCAATATCATGATAAGGGTATGTGATAATTATGATCACCAAACAAGAAATGAATTTCTTTATCTTTCAACTCTTTACTTTAATTCAAATAATAAAGAAAGAACATTATTTCAAAAATTTCAAAAAGATACAACCGTTCCAATTGAAATTATTGAAATTTAAATCTAATTGATTTCATTTAATAACAATCACTTTTTAACATTAATTTTTATTAAACAAAATGTTAGAATTAATTTTCTTTTGGCAAATAAATTTGTTAACAACAAATTGAAATAAACCAATTACAATTCGTTGAGATGAAATTGGATTGGAAGCTTTTAACAAATAAAAAATTTGGAAAATAAAAAATATTTTTCAAAGAAACCCATTAGACCAACATAATTCTGATTTTTTTTTTCAATTGAAAAAGAATGATTTAATAATCAATTGTTACTTTCTCTTATTCCTTTTTATAATTTTTTTGCATTTAAAAAAAACTGAAAATCTTAAATAAGTCGGAGATTGTTGGAACTTACATTTTAACAGAGTGACAATTTTTAACTTTTTGAACTTTTTTTGAATTGAGAAAAAAGAAACTAAAGAAGGAATCGCCTTTGATTCGAAAAAGAAAAGAAGGATTGCAAGTAAATTCAAAGATGCTTCTTCTTTAAGAAGATAAGGTGTAATAAAAAATTCAATATTCGCATTTGAATTATTACATTCAAACAATTTATAACTTTGAAAATTTGGTTAAGTGTTTCATTTGAGTCTGAGGCAAATTTAAATGCAAATCATGATTTTCAAAAAGTGTTTTATTTTCAAAATAAAAGGTTCTTTCAGTAGTTTCTGTCAATAACTGAAATTCCCGAAAATTGATCGACTCTGTATTCCCAATTAAATGAACTGATGCTCCATTTTCAGCCAGTACAAAAATATCATTTCCATCGTAAACTCCTATTTCTAAAATAGACTTCTTTACCAAGAATACGACTTCTTGGCGTTATTTTATTATTTGAAGTAACTCAATCATTTGATAATTAAAAAGTTCCTGAATTATAATTAATACAGTGACAAGGACCATAACAAAAATAATTATGATATTCCTGAGTGTAAAAAGTCTCCAATGGAGAGCAAATACAAGTGGAAGTGAGTAGAAAAAGCAAAATATATGTAAAAAACAAAGAAAGCAAACACAACCAAAAAAAGGGATTATTCACTGAAATATCGTAATCAGTTATTCTGATACAAATCTCTTATTATGTGTCTGAAAAATTAATTTTCAAACATTAAAAAATCAATTAAGAATATTGTTTTAATTCTGGTTGATTTTGAAGAAGTAAATCACAATGATAAAAGGCTTTCTTTTCATAATTTGGATTACCTTCAATTATTAAATGACTTAAATTGGAACAACAATAAAATGAAAATTGTTTAATCAAAGTCACAGAAGATGGAATTGTTATTTCTTTTAATTGGCAATAATGAAATGAATATGAAGAAATTTCATTAACACCATCTGGAATACAATAAGTTTCTTCATTATTAGTTGATTTATATTTGTAAAATACTTTTGTTTTGCAATGAATTCCTTTGTTTTCAAGAAGTTGTGCTGTTTTATAATCAATGGGATGTTCATATTGATTGTTTTCAATTCCAATAATTTCAATTTCTTTCAATGAATCATATGTCATTAAGAATTCTACTGGAATATTCTGAATAATTAGTTTAGTAAGAGATGAACAAAAATAAATACAATTATATCCAAATGAAGTAATTCCTCTTAAATCTAATTCTTTGATTTTTGAAAGAGAATAAAAACAATAATTACCACATTGGATATTTAATGATTGGATTTCAATTCTTTCAAGATTATTCATTGAAGAGAAATTACAAGAACAAATATGAGTGACATTTGAAGGTATTGCAATTGTTTTTATTGCTTGTTGATTGAGAAATACTTTTTCATCAATAATATTTACTTCATCTGGAATGATTGAATTTGTTTCAATACGATCTTCTTTTGTGTAAATACATTTGTCATAATGATATCCTTTCTCATTCATTAGAATTCTTAAATGATTTGAAACATTTGGAATATAATTCGTATCAATTAATTCAATGTTCTTTAATGTTGTTAATTTGTTGTAAAATGGGACAGAACATTTATTATTTTCCGATTGAATAATTCTTTTACTTATAGTAATTGATGTTAATTCATTGCAGAATTCAAAGTAACATCTGTTTTCAACAACATTTGATAAATCAATTGATTTAATTGAACAATTATTATAACTATTATACTCCAATTTAGTCACTGATTTTGGAAGAATTACGTCTCGTAATGATGTTAAATTATTAAAACAGTTAGTATCAATAATTGAAATTTCTTCTGGTATTTCATTTCCATATTTAATTCTATCATAACTGTTATACGAAATAATTCCTTTCACATCAATTCCATTTGTTTTGAATGATTTATAAAGTGAATAACTCATGTTTTTCTTTATTACTTTCATTCCTTTTGTTTCTATCTTTTCTAGTTCATTTAATCCATAAAAACAATTTTTTCCCATTTTATAAACCATTTCAGGTAATGTTAATGCCGTTAATGAACTGCATCCATTAAAACAATTATTTCCAAATATTTTAGTATACCTTAAATCTAATTCTTTTAATAAAGCACATCCTGAAAAACAATCATCGGGAATTGTTGATATTCTATTATCGAATTTAATTTGTTTAACATATCGATTTCCATTGAAACATCCTTTTTCAAGTTTAGTAATTCCTGTTAAATCGATTTCAGTTAAATTAAATTGTGAAAAAGAATTTGAAGATAGAATATTAGCACCTGTAAATGAATTGTGTTTGTTCCAATCTTTTAAACAAAATATCACATTTTTGAATTTTTCATTTTCATTCTTATTCAAATAAGTATCATAATTAACAGTAAACCAATATACATAATTATCATATCCTTCGATTCTTTTCTCTTTTTTATCGTAAATATGATATGTTTCAATATTTGGAAATAATTTAATTTTCATCATTAATTTAACAGGATTATAATGATACATTGATGGTATTTCTTCGAATTTCTTACATATTTGAATCATTTTAATAAAATCCCAAATACTTTTAAAATATTTAGATACAATCATCATTGAATATCGATCTAATTGTTTCTTTTGGTTGTTGTTCATTTGTCAACTTCTCTTTAGGTTTTCAAGTTTTTTAAAAAAAGAATATTGAGTTTTTTGAAATAACAAAAAATTATTTAAAAAAAGAAAAACATGGTAATTCTAATTATCGCGAACGAATTATTTAAATATAAAACGCCCCACAATCAAGCAATTTAAATGCATCATCTAAGAATAACTGGAAATTGAAAACTGGAATATAGATGACATCAAACATGCAAAACATGGAATGAGTTAACTCAGTTGCTAAATTTAATTCTTCTTATTTTCTTTTTTTTGATAGGCATTCGAACAATTTGGATTCCCACTTTCTCTATTGTTTTAATTAATCCACTCTCTTTTACTTTCATTTAAACCCTTTTTTACTAAGCCTGTTTTTATGTTAATGGATTATCACAAAGTAGAATGGTTTACAAATTTTTTGATAGAATCAAAGTATAACCTTTTATGTGTTGATGAAAAGTGTTATAAACACTATTGTTAAGCCTAAAATCGATAATCAAAAAACTTCCGATCCTCTTCCGATCTCCGAAATTATGTTCGATAATCGATAATATTGGTTGTATTCTTATCTATTGTTCTAAATTTCAATTCTTCTTCAATACTTCTCAAAAGATCTTGTTCAGATAATTTTTCTGCAGGAAGCCTCAAACATTGAGATAGAAAGAATAAATCATCTTCATCAATAACATGGCTATCATCAAAAGGGAAGTCAGCCTCTTGTTCCATATCTTGTAGCATCCCTTTTGATGATGGGACGTATTGTGTTTGTTCTTTAAATGATTTTTTTACTTTTCTTTCCTCCTTTTTGTTGCTTCTTAATTTTATCCTTCTTATTCCCCATTTTTCTTCGGTTTTCTTTATTACTTCTTTGCTTTCTTTTCTTCATTTTGTTTTCCTTTGTTGTGGTTTTTCTTGGATCCATTGTTTTATTAACAGATTAAACTTTAATATTTCTCAGTTCTCTCTTGATTTTTAATCATTTTTTGATAATTTAGATAAATTGGTTATAAAATTACATTAATTTTGTGTAAAGTCAATTTAATTTTTGTTTGTTTTTCATTAATCGTACGTAATCTCAAAATAAAATAGAGAAAAAAATTGTTTAAAAAAATCCATCTACTCATTTGGAGCCATCTATTAGGAGCTCTTTATAACAAATGACAAATTCAAAGATATTTCTATTGGGATATGTGTTAATGGTGAAAATCAAATTATAAACAAGAAATATCAATGGAAATTAAATAGTATTGAATTAATTATTTGTAAACCAAATATTGATGGATTTTATGGAGTCCGGATTCTTGCTTCAAGGGAACTGCTTCAGGACAACTGTCTCATGTTTTGGATTATTCTTCATTCCAAATTATTTATAAATACCTTCTTATTTTTGGTTTCCTTTATTAGTTTACATTCTTTGATGTTAAAAATGAGTAAAAAAACCTAAATTAACAATTAAATGATGGTTAATTAACTTCTTTTAGATATTGAGACCAACATTTCTTCATCAATGAGTTTCTTTTCTTCTTTTTTGGTTTTGCTTCTTCATTTTTCTTTTTGTTAATCTCTTCCTTTTTCTCATCTTCTTGTTCATTATTTAATAAATGAAGATCAGAATCTAAAGTTAAACCTTTTGAAAACAACCTTTCGTAGTGATAATTTGAGGTAACTTTACACAAATAATCCAACAATTCAATATTGTCTTTGATTAAACCACGTTCTTTGTTTCTCATCACAACTTTTAAATCATTATCTCTTTTTACATACTTCTTTTTTCTTCGTGTTTCTTGTAATCCCTTTAATTTGTTTAACTTTCTTGTTTCTTCTTCTTCAAATTCAGTAATTCTTTGGACATATTCATATGAACTTGGGAATTGGCTGAATCGTTTTGAGAAAACTGAATGAAACGATTCAGTGATGTTATTGGTCCTAATATCACTGTTGCAGCACCACATATCTATTTTGAAATTTCCCTTAATCCATGTTCTTTCAAAATAATCAAATAATTGGTTCAATGCTCCATTTTTCATTTCTTTAACATGAGATAATAAATCATAGAAAACTGGCTCTATGTCCTCCAACTTGAGTAAGGGAAGACACATTAAATACCTTGCGTATTTATGATAAATATGATCAGTTTGATATAAATTAATGAATCCAGTTGTTTGGATTCTTCTGTATAAAGATTGGTTGAAATGAAAGAAACATCCTTTGATGATGGCTTTCATCTTTCTCAATGCAGCAATTACAGAAGACTCAAAATCTATTATAAATATAAGGTTGGAGTCAAACAAGTCTATTGAGAATTGGTGCAAATGATCATTCAATACTTGAAACAAATTTGAGTAAGTTTCAGTGGTTTTATCTGCGAGAAGACAATGGAAAAGTACAAAGTGCTCTTTTTCAGAAAGGCAATGGATAGTATATACCTGGGCAAATCTTTGTGGGCATATTCCAAATGTTCCATCCATCAAAATCGTCTTGAAATGAGTTAGTTGCATCACTTTTTCACTATTAGAAAAGACAACCATTTTGTCATTTTCAAAAACTGGTGTGGGGACAAAAGACCAAACGATAAATGACCAAAAAATGAGCAGAACATTCCATGACCTTCTATTTATTTATAACTTTTTGTTAGTTTACATTTAAATGAGAGATTATTCTTTATGATTTGAGTTATGTTTTTTGTTTACATAGGATGCATCGAGAGTTAATAAGAAAACGTTTGTGATCCTTTCAGTTTTCTCTTTTTTGTGTAATCGGTTTAATCTTTTCCTTATCTGGATAATCATAATGAGCATTAGCAGTCAGAAGAAGTTTCCTCTACCAGTTTATGATGGCTACTTATTTCACCCCATCAATAAGGATAGAACTTACTTTAGA
>NWBR01000489.1:24329-41348 GCA_002914575.1 Entamoeba moshkovskii
TGAAAACGATAACTACGTTGGAGCTGAAAATGAAGCAACCAATGCCGCTACTTACAATGGATAAAGCATTTTTAATTGAAGTGGTTTTTTTATAAAATTTTTGTAAACACGAAAACACTAAAGCAACTCTTTTCTTAATCATTTTTAACACGGATAAATACCTCCCTGTTGTGCCAATAATACCATCCGCCAACAAAACAACAGAAGCCAATACCACCAATTAAGATAACAATAACCCACCACTTCTCTTTGAACCAATTGAATTCATTATATTTTTTTTCAACGTGTTTTCTTTGCACATAAAACTTATAAACAGCAAAAGAGGTTGATGAGAAATGAGGTTCGATGAGAACTTCAACATAAAGTAAATCCCCATTCCAAGAATTTGTATGATTAAAAAATGATGCATCAATGCCGATATGAATTGGTTGTTTTGAAAGATATTGATCCTCATTTATTGTTGATTCAAAATATTCAGACCTTTCGGCCAAATGGTAAAAATTGATAACACTCACCCTTAATTTTCTTTCAGGATTTGAAGATAGAATTAGTTGTGAAGTGTTGAGCCAATAGTCATATCCTTCGTCATATGTTGCTTCATTTGAACAACTCAAGAAAAAATCAAATTCAATGTCATTTATGCCATCAAATGGATATATTTGAATTGCGTATTGCTCATTTGGATCTTCTCTATTTAAGTACTTGCTTTGAGAAAAAGATTTCACGGTTGACTCTACTTTTATCATTTCACATTCAACCTCCTTTTGAACCTCACACCACTTCCCTGTTTTATCTGGAGGACAAGAACAAGATGCAAAAGGACGGAAAGCGGAGCAGTTGGCGGAACATGGTTGAGAGTCCCCAAATGAAACGCTGCATTGGTAATCAGCAGGACAATTAACCTCAATTTTGAAACATTCACTTTTAACATTACAAGCCTTTTGAACAGTTTTACATTGCTTGAAATTGGTATAATTGGTTGTGTAATAAAAGTGATCAGATATTACTTTGTCATCACAAACTAACTACCATTTTTATTATAAAGAGTTTTAGTAATCAAAATGTAAACAAACATTAACTGTTGAACAATCAAATCCATAATAATTTGAACTAAACATCACTGTTCCTTCACAAACTATTGTTACATCGACATCTGACATAAATTCGCGAGAATTTGGATAATTAGCGATCAAACAATTATTATAACCAAATTGGGCAATGGAATAAACATTTTCATTAATGAACATTTCTTTAACAAAACATTGCTGAGTGCGACAAGTCGAGTTTTTAGTTTGAATTAAAGAAGCATTGAAAAGTGCGTCATCAATAAAATACTCATTGATTTTAATGTGATTTCCACCAACACAAACATTAAGTTGAATGTCCTTATAATTTTTTTTTTCCACTTCCACAAGCTGGTAAGGTAAATCGTAAATTCCAACCCTTTTTTTCTACCACTCATTTAAATAAATTACAAACTTCTATCCACATTTACACTTCCCTCTTTCTTCTCTTCTTCTTTTTGAATTTCTTTCTCAATTATTTCGCCATCCACAAAGTGATTTAAACTCACTTCCTTTTTTTTATAAAAAACTTTTACTAAATCCTCTTTTAACTTCCCAACACTCTCAATGGATTGTTTCATTTCTTCAATTATTCTTTCTTTTGTTTGCTGACAATTCACAACACAAACCAATAACAACACAACAAGGAACATTTTGAACAATGAAATGAAGTTTTTAAGTATTTTTTTCATTCAACCACCACATTAATTTTAAATTTAAAATAAAAATAAAAAAAGAAACTATAAAACATACTGAAAAAAATGACGGAAAACCCAAGCGAACGAGAAGAAACAAATGATTCAATGACGGAAAAAAGAATTGAATCAAGACAACGTTATTTGCCCATCAGAGAATTTCAAAAATTAAGAGCATTAAAAGATGAAATTGAAGATGAATTTGAAATGTTTAATGAAAATGAATTAACAGAAACAGAGAAAAATGACATCCAAAGAAAAGTCAATGTTTACAATTTGGCAAAACAAAGAATTGCTTCGGAACAAATAAATGCGCCACAATATATTATTCCTGGAAGCAATGGTGTTAAAGATGAAAAACAAGTTTATAATAATGAAAAGGACGAAGACAATGAACAATGGATTGAAACCCAAAAAAAAGCTATTTTGGTTGGGAAGGCAATTGACGAAAGAAGTAAATTGGATGATGGTTCATTTGAAAGAATGTTAATTGAAGAAGATGAAGATTCCTTTGAAAGGGCGGTGTTAGAAATGAGAGCAAAAGAATTGGAAGAAATTACAGCAAAAAGAACAAAACAAGATGAATTGAAAGAGGTCAGAAAATCGCTTCCAGTTTATAATAAGAGGGATGAATTTTTAAAATTGGTTAGAAACAACCAAATCGTTATCATTGCTGGTGAGACTGGAAGTGGAAAAACTACACAACTGCCTCAATACTTATTTGAAGACGGTTATTGTAAAAAAGGTAAAATTGCCGTAACCCAGCCAAGAAGAGTTGCCGCAATGAGTGTTGCAAGAAGAGTTGCAGAAGAAGTTGGTACTCGTTTAGGAGGGATGGTAGGGTATACCATAAGATTTGAAGATGTTACCTCGGACAGAACATTAATACAATACATGACCGACGGAATGCTATTAAGGGCATTTTTAAATCAACCAGACTTATCAGACTATAGTTGTATTATGATTGATGAGGCCCACGAAAGAACAATAGCGACTGATATTCTGTTTGGTCTACTGAAGGATATTATTCGGTTTAGGTCTGACTTAAAACTTATTATTGCATCTGCCACTCTGGAAACCCAAAAATTTGCGGAATATTTTGATAATGCACCCGTATTTATCATTCCTGGAAGAAGATTCCCTGTTTCAATTGAATACCTAACAGAAGCCGAGCCTGACCCCTTGGTTGCGGCTGTTACTAAAACCATTCAAATTCACACAACATTGCCAAAAGGGGATATCCTAATATTTTTAACAGGCCAAGAAGAAGTTGATGGGTGTGCGGAAATGATCAAAGAAAAAACAAGAGGATTTGGAACAAAAATGAATGAATTGATTATAACCAGAATTTACGCGGCACTGCCAAGCGAAATCCAAGCACAGATATTTATTCCAACCCCGCCAAACGCAAGAAAAGTTGTTGTCGCAACGAATATTGCCGAAACATCATTAACTGTTGATGGTATTGTTTACGTTATTGATTCTGGTTATTGTAAAATTAATGAGTATAATTCACGAACAGGAATGGAGAGTTTAAAAATTGTTCCAATAAGTAAGGCTTCAGCAGACCAAAGAGCAGGAAGAGCAGGAAGAGTGTCCCCAGGGATTTGTTATAGATTATATACGAAAGATGCATTCTCCAAAGAATTACCCGAATCAACCCCTCCAGAAATCATTCGCTCAAATCTTTCATCTGTAATTCTCTTGTTAAAAACACTTGGGATTGATGACTTACTCCATTTCGATTTCATGGATGCCCCAAGCCCAGAGGCTTTGATGCGTGCTTTGGAGGAATTATACGCATTGGGCGCCTTCAATCAAAAGGGGGAATTGACCCAAAGAGGACAAAAAATGGCAGAATTCCCAATGGCACCCCCCTTGGCTCGTGTTCTCATCGCCGCAGAACAATACCAATGCACAGAAGAAATAGCCACGATTTGTGCGATGCTCCAAGTTTCTTCAGAATTATTTTATAGACCAAAAGAGAAAGCACAAATCGCAGATACAATCAAAAAAGGGTTTGTTAGAAGTGAAGGAGATCAATTGACACTACTTGGTGTTTATAATTCATGGGTTGATGCCGATAAATCGGACGGATGGTGCAGAGATAATTTTTTACAGGCAAGGGCATTAAATAAAGCAAATGACATAAGGGATCAGTTAGTCAATTTAATGGAAAGGGTGGACATTCAAATGATTAAATCAAAGGATAACGCATCAATTTTAAAAGCTCTTTTAAGCGGATATTTCTTAAACACTGCACAATTAACGAAAGAAGGTATTTACAGACAAACCAAACAAAATCGAAGTGTGGAAATTCATCCGAGCTCTTGTTTGTTTGGCAAAAATCCTCGTTGGATTTTGTTTTATGAATTAGTTTTAACTTCAAAGGAATACGTAAGACAGGTTTCCGAAGTTGATCCATCTTGGTTGGTGGAAGTTGCCCCACATGTATTTAAAGAAGAAGATATGAAAGAGGCGATCAGAAAATATCGTTTAAAAAGAAATAAATAAAAATGAATATAATTGACTTTATTAATAATAAAATGTATTTTGAAAATAAACAATTTAGTTTTATTCGTCGTTTGATGTTTTGGGTTCATTCGAAGTTGGACCCGTATTTGCCCAATCAATATAATAATCTTTGGGATGATAATTTTGCATTACGACATCGGTATATTCTCGTCCAAAATAATTTATCATTCTTTTTGATAATGGAAATACTTGCTCAGATGCCACCCATTTGATTTGTTCGCCACTTGGCCTATGATAAAGTTTTCCTTGAGCAATTGCCCACGCAACATTTGTTAATTTATATTTTTCAATATCTTCTCTGATACCTTCGTTAATGGATCTGAAAAATCCTTCAAATGCGGGGTTTAAAAAATGGAATTGGGATGATGCAAAATACAAATAAGCATTATACCAATGTTCTGGAGTATTTAATGGCCCATCCCTACCTTTTTGTTTAACGAAATCTATTAACATTTCTTCAATTTCATGACCAATACCCAAACCAGGATGAATTTGCCCCGGAAGTAACAAATCTCCGTCCTTAGGTTCGATTCTATAGTCTTGAAGCCTTAACCATTCGATTATTGTAAAGTCCAATTCAAATTTGGATAATTTCTTTTCCATAAAAGAAACTCCTTGTTTAAAAGAAGATTGAAAGAAATTAGGAACAGTTAATCTTCGAGAATTAAGAACATTAAATTTGCCATTCACACGTAAAAATAATTGACCAATTAAATTATTTGGATCTTTCTTTTCATTATATATTTGAATCTATTTCGTTATTACTTTTATTTCGATTCCTTCTTTGAACAAACTTTGTGGACATAATAATCGGTCGTATCAAAATCGACAATAACATCGCATACCCCTTTCCCTTCTAATACTTCTTTGATGGATTTCCCTGAGTTCGGTCCTTTCTTAACTTTGTATTTCATCATTCCCTCAAATAAATCTTTATTATCATATTGATTCAAAAACTTTTCAGACCCACGAGGTACGCTTTCCAAATCAAGTATGTCTTCATCATCAAATATTTCAATATCATTATCCACACATTCACTTCTAATCATTACTCCAAAAAGCCAATTTAAAAATACTTTCATTTCCTCGACTATAAAATTTCCAATAACACAAAGATATTCGTAAAAATAACCTTTTATCACCTTCACCATAAATAAGTCCTTTGGCATTCGCCTCAACAAAATAAATATTTTTCTTCTTATTTTTTCTAGTTTTTTATTTTTTTTAATTTTTGGGAAATAAATAAAAGTTGTAATGCAAAAACAAAACAAAAAATGAAAAGAATAATAAAAGAAAAAGTAAAAGAAATAGTAAAAGAAATAATAAAAGAAATAGTAAAAGAAATAGTAAAAGAAAGAGGTCAAAAAGTAGAAAAAGAAAGGAAACTGAAAAAGAACAAACGCAGCATTCTCGTGGAATTCTTTGTTGAGAATTTCTTTTATCATGTTGCGAAATTAATTACCTGGAATTTTTTCACTTCACTTGCTTATCCTTTTGAAGTAGTTATTCTTGGAATATTTAAATAATCACTTTTGTCAATCTCAACTGATTTAGACCAACAAACAACATTTATCAGTTTAAGATTACTTTTGTTTTTTGTGTTTCCTTTTGGCTTGTGCCAGTGCATTTTAACTCTTCACAACATAATTCATTTGATAATTTCTTTGACAATAAATTTTTTTATTTTGATTTGTTCGTTTTCGCACTGCGCGTTTTCGTTTTTGAAAAGAACTAAAAAAAGGAAAGGATAAACAAAAGATGAACAGAACACTTGGGCATTATCAAATAATGATCGCTTAGAAATATTTTGAAATTATTGACGAGTTTATAAATGTAGAGTTAGCTGTCAAAAGGTTTGGAGGAAATATGGAACGATTTCATTTTAATCCAATTCCTTTGGATAAAAGAACAAGAATGTTTTTTCCTAATTTTGGAACTCTGATTGTTTATAATGTGAAGGACAAGAAAATTTGGGGGAAAAGAGTATTTAAACAATGTATTTGGTACAAAATAGAATATAGAAGATTTAAAAGAAAAAGAAAAGGGAAATGAATGTAAATTTATATGTTAAACGAAAGAAGATCGAATCAAATATGGAAAAAATATTGAAAAAGAAGATAACGTCTCATTCAGTCAAGTTTTTGCAATTCTTTTTTTGGGCCCTTACAAATACCAGTATCATTGAATTAGAACACTCTTGTTTTCATCAATTAACATCAATAACATTTCCAAATTCGATTCTGAAAATTGGAAGTAAATGATTCAGCGCATGCAACAATTTTAAACTAATTAATATTCCAGATTCCATCACAAAAACGGGCCAGAGTTATTCTGAGTATTGTAATTCTATTGCGTCAATTACAAAACCGACATCAGTTATTGAAATCGAAAATTTTGTTTCAGTCGACACGCATCACTTATAGAAGTTACTTTATCAAATTATTAAGGAATTGAAAGATTTTTGATTTTGTGAGTGTGGGTCATTAAAATCTATGGTAATACCCTCTTCCGTAACTAAACTAGGAGTCAGTTGTTTTAATAATTGAACGCTGATGCCATCTGTCATTATACCCCCCTCCATAACGAAACTATCAAATAATTGTTTAAACAAGTGTCACTCATTAAAAACTATGATAATCCCTGAAACTATTAAAGGAGTATGTGAATTTTGTTTTTAAGAATGCGAATCTTTAGTTTCGGTAGTATTTGTGACATCCAATATTACTTTTGGTCGTTATTGTTTTTTATGTTGTAACGGATTAAAATCTAATTTAAGTCTCCCAAAAGGCTGTTTTAGTGAGTAAAGAACGGTTATTGGAAAAGTCTTTAATGGTTTGTTGATGCCCAACTTTCAATTTTTTTAATTTGGAAGTTTTCTGTGCACCCAAAAAAAACAGATTTGTTTTGTCCTTATTTTTTTTTAATACCAACCACTTTTATGCATAAGGAAATGCCATAGTAATGAAATTGATGTTCTAAATAATTAATTAATTCTAACTCGTCACGAGAATAGAGTTTTTTTTTGAAACTATTTCCAAATTTGACTCAAACATCAACACTTCCAGTTATTGAAAGTAATTAGAACAATCCTTAAATGCACCATTTCCAATTCTAACAACGTTCATTGGTATATTGATTTCCTTCAATTTAATGCAACCTTCAAAACAACTATTTCCAATAGAAGTAAGAGATGAAGGTAATTCAATTCTTGTTATACTTTTACAAAATTTAAAACAACCGTTGGGTAACTGTTTGATTGAAGTTGGTATTAGAATATATTCAAGTGATGTACATTGTGAAAAAGATTTAAATCCGAGTTTAGAAATGGAATTAGGAAGTACTATTGTTCTTAAATTAATACAATTTGAAAATGAATATTTTCCAAGAGAAACAATAGAATCAGGTATTTCAATGTGTGTCAATTCTGAACAACCGCTAAATGAAGAATTAAGATAATTTAATGAAGATGGAATTATCACTGTTTTAATTGGATTATTTGAAAATGCATTATCTCCAATGTACGTTAATGATGAAGGTATGTTGATTTTGGTTAAATTTGAACATTCAGAAAACATACGATCAGATAATTCCATCATATTATTTGGTAATTCTACTTCTTTTAATTCATCGTTTTGACTAAATGCATAATTTCCAAATTGAATAACATTACTTGGAATTGTTAATGATGTTAATTTACAATGACTAAAACAATAATCACCAATTCTTGTAATTGATGATGGTATTGTTATTGTTGATATTCCATTTGCATTAAATAATTCATTATTCAAATCAACAACAAATGGTGAATATTCTATTGTTGTTAATTTATTACAACTAGAAAATAAACCGCTATTTAAAGAAGTTAAAACACTTGGTAATGTTATTGTTTGTAATTCAGAACAACAATAAAATGCGCCTTCACCAATCCTAGTTAATCTTGATGATATTGTAATTGATGTTAATGATTCACAATCTTCAAAGCAATTATTACCAATTTCAACTACTGAATGTGGAATGTTGATTTCTACAATATTAGAATTATAAAAACAATTTTCATCTAATTTATTAACAACAAATGGTATTTGATTTCCATATTTCGACCTATCATCATTATTGTAAATAATTCTTCTAAATTTGATATTTTGATATTTGTCTTTCATTTCTAAATATCTATCATAAGATACTTGATAATATACATAATAATTATTAATATCACCATCGAAATATATTTCATCATTTCTATCAAATAACCACTGAGTTTGTAAATTATTAAAATACTTTCTTGATTTTTGATTAATTTGAAATGGGTTAAAATGAAATTTATCAATATTCTCTTTAAATTTCGAATTAACTAGTGTGATATTAATCATATCTGATATACTTCTAACATATTTTGAACATATTAACATTGAATATGAATCTACTTGTCTTCTCATTTCTGTTTCGATAAGTTGCCCAATAAGAAATGAATAGTAAATGAATAATAAAAGAATAGTAAAAGAAATAGTAAAAGAAATAATAAAAGAAATAGTAAAAGAAATAGTAAAAGAAAGAGGTCAAAAAGTGAAAAAGAAAGGAAACTGAAAAAGAACAAACGCAGCATTCTCGTGGAATTCTTTGTTGAGAATTTCTTTTATCATGTTGCGAAATTAATTACCTGGAATTTTTTCACTTCACTTGCTTATCCTTTTGAAGTAGTTATTCTTGGAATATTTTAAAAATAAATGAAATTAGAGTTAATCCCCACCATCACCACCTCCGTCGCCACCATCACCACTACATCCGTCGAAATCATTGCCGCCATCACCACCTCCTCCAACATCACCATCAAATTCGCACCCGCAACATACCTCACAGCAACTACAAAAACAATCACAACACACTTCACAGCAATTACAACAACAATCACACCAACAACATTTCTTTTCCTTTTTTGGTTGGGCTGGACTTCCATTAGGTGGGTCATTGTTATCATTTATTTTTCTGCTGCTGTAAGTCATGCAAAAGAAGGATAAATGAAGAAAAACAGTTAATAAAAAATAAATTTTAATTAAAAAACCCATCAATTTTTGTTATTTGATAGGATGCCCAAGCACCCATTCCTTTGAGAGGTTGTACTAAAATTGACGCCACAAAGGATGTCATTAATTCGAAGCTCAAACTTAAATTATTCAATTTGGATTTAATTCTGAGTTAAGATTATTTAAAAACAAAAAACTGCATTGAAGATTCTTTTTCTTTTTAATGGCATTACTGGCCAAACAAAGAGTTAAATCTAATACAAGTCTAATTAACAAATCACAATGAATTAAAGTTAAAAAGGAAAAGAGAAGTGGAAATGAACAGAACACTTGGGAATTAAGAAATGGCAAAAGCGCCAAAATACAGACCCCCAAAATAACCAAATTTTTTATTTAAACCCAATGCACAAGGGATTCAGTCAATTTTTTGTTTTTTAAAAAATGGTTGAACCTGAATTTTTGTTTTTTTTTCTTTCAAATTAAAAATTTTTGCTCTAAGTTTCCTGTGCATTGGGTTATTTAGAGCCACTGTACTTTCAAAGTGTTAATGCGAATGAGTGTGGAATTATTTGTTGAAATATTGAACGATTTCATTTCGATCCCCTTTTTTGTTAAAAAAAAAACTAAACATCCTTTTCAAAGAAAAACTTCAATTAAAAACTTCTTCTTGTGATCCATTAATTACTTGAAGAACTTGAGGAACTTGAAGAAGATGAAGTCTTTGGTTGTTCATGGTTAGAATCAGCATGCTCAACTGGGGTACCAACAGAGTTTTGCTGAGGGGTACGTGGTTGTTGTTGTTCTTCTGAGGGAATAGATGGTTCTTGGGCAGAAGAAGGAACGGAAGGAGTGGAATTCGAAGAAATATCGGATCCATTCATCTTCTTTTCTCCTTCAACATTGAGGGCATATCTAATGTCTTCACCCCATGATTCAATTGTGGCAAGAATATCATTGAAAGTGGGTCTGTCTTCGGCATTTTGACTCCAACATTTAGTTGTTAATTCCCAATAGTTTTCAGGGATACCTTCTGGTTTTTCAAGTCTATTTCCTTCAATAACGAATTGTGGAATCATCCATGGTTGATTAAATCTTTCATCATTTTCATAAGCACTCTTTTGGGTATAAGTTTCAAACATAACCATACCAAAGGCATAAACATCAACTGGATATGAATAGTCAGTGGAATTATGAAGACATTCCGGTGCCATATAAGTTGGAGTTCCAACTCCTGTTGACAATTCTTTGGCACTCAAGTTTCTTTCAGAGATATTTCTACAAGTACCAAAATCGGTTAATTTGGCACAAACTGGAGAGTGGGGATTTAATGAGAAAACTAACAAATTTTCACCTTTGACATCTCTGTGTATAATCGAGTTTTGATGAATATATGAGAGAGCAACAGCCATATCATCCAATATTTTAACTTTCAATTGATAATTAATTGCATGTCCTTTGTCCCAAATCTTACTGAAAGAACCATACGTTGCGAATTCAGTAATAATTGCAATTTCTCCTTCAGTGTAAACTGCACCAATTAATTCAACAACACAATTTTGTCTTAGCTGAGTCATCATTGAAACTTCATGGTTAAATTCTTTTTCTTGTTCCTGAGTTAAATTTCTTGATTTCATTTTCTTAATAGCAACATCTCTTCCTCTATAAGTACCTCTAAATACCATACCGAAAGCACCTTCTCCAATTGGAGGCATAATTGGTTTAAGTTCGGTGTGATCCAATTTCAATGAAAGATCAGATTCCATGACAAGTACAAATTTGGCAGTTTCTTTGAATTGGGAATCTACGTCAATGGCATAAACAGCAATATTATCGCTGATTGAAGTAGTACATAACATTTTGATCTTAAAAGTAACTGGAATGGCAGTTCCTGGTTTCAAAGTAGCATAGCTTGGCTCAACATTTAATTCATACTTGTGAGACGGAGAGAAATGGAATTCGAAATAATATTCTTTCTTTGACATATTAGCCAGATTAACAGTTTCGGAATATTCTTGATCAACAACGGCTTTGGTCTTGGCCAAATTAAATGTTAATTCCCATTTATCAGTCCTTAATGGGAAGTTTTCATTATCTGCTCCCAACAACATCAATTCAAGATCAGTCGATACAAGGAATGGTTTAATTGCGGATGCTTCTTTTTTAACACTCTTTGATCTTCTCCACCAAATAAATCCAACAAGTACGAGAAGAAGAATAATAATGATTATAATGGCCAAAACAATCATTGGGATAATAAGAGCCCAATTAGTCTTTGAACATGACATATAACCAGCATCCATCTTGTAACCATCTTCACAGACATCACACTTATCTCCAGCACATGCAGAACAATGTTCTAATTCATTACATGGAGCACATTTACCATTTTTAACGTATTGAGAAGTAGAATTACATGTAGTACAAACTGGACCTTTTTCTGTTTGGCTATATTGACAAGTCTTACATTCCTCAGGGCACACAGAACAATTATACATGTAGTCATCATCAGGATTAATCCAATAACCTTCATGACAACTCTCACACCCATTTCCTTCCGCGGTACAAGTCATATTAATTTTAGATTTCTCGAAACAAATTGTTCTATTTTCGTCATTGTTCATGTATTTAGGCAAGAAATAATCGCTTCCACATGATAAACATGAAGAACTATTTTTACATGTCGCACAAGTTTTATCACATGAAACACATGGTTCTGACGCGTCAGCAGAAATAAAGTATCCAGCAACACACTCAGTACAATAACCCATTTCAGTGGATTTACAAGTAGTTGGCATTTTATCACATGTATGTCCAGGTGAAAGAATATATCCTGAAATACATGCAGTACAATGAGTTTTATTTACTTCACATAATTTACAAGTGGCTTCACACGGTTGGCATGTTTGTTCTCCTTCTGGTACAAACCACCCAGTGGTATTTTGTCCAGTGGCCGTCAAATCATTTTTACATTCCTTACATCCAGCTTGATCGGCCAACAAACAGTTTTCGTCTTGTTTTACACATCCACTTCCATCACTACTGAAATAATGGCCACTTGCACACGACAAACAATGTTCAGCGCTTCCAACACATGTTGAACAATTAGAAGCACATTTTTGACATGTCAAATCCGCAGCGAAATAATAATTAGATTCACATTGTAAACATCCATAAGTAGTAGATCCTTCAGCGCAATTTAATTTGCTTTTTTCATAACAAACACCTCCAGAAATTACAAAATTATCAGAACATTGGGTACAATAATTTGTACCTTCAGCTGTTTTATAACAAACTTTACAATTCTCATTGCAACCAACACAATTTCCAGCTTCAAGCCTATAACCATTGTCACATCTTTCACAATGGTCTTCTTTGGTGTCAGCACAATTCGTAATAGCAACACATAAGTCTGGATTTTCGGAAGTCCCGCCACGTTTATCCAAAAGTTTCTGGTTTTTGCACTGATAACAATTATAAGCAGAAGTACATAAAGCACAATTCTCAAAACATGGTGCACATGTTTTTGTGAGGGAATCAAAGAATTTTCCAGCGCTGCATCTCCCACACGCCTCATCGTTTTCCGGTAAAGAACAATCAACACAACTTTTTTCGTCAGTAGAAAGGAATAATTGCGTGCCAGCAACCTCTCCACATTGGTAACAATGCGTTGAGTTACAATAATTACACCCTACACCACATTTTTCACAAAGATTTCCATTTAATCTGTAACTAGGATTACATCTAATACAAGCACTTCCATCCCATTCGGCACAGTTTTGATCACTTACTGCTTGTTGACAAAGCAATGATGGAATACCAGTTTCTGGGTCATCTACCAATTGGAGAAAAGAAGTAGAATTACATTTAATACAATGCCTTGGGGAAATTTCTTCCAAACAGCCATCACTGAGGGCATTTGATGCAACAAAAAGCAATGCAAATAAAGCAAAAAACATTGATTTTAAAAGATTAAAAAGAGAACTTAAAAGTAAATGTCCACCTTGATTTTTCGTTTGCATTGATGAATTTAATTAAAACAAACTATAATAATTCTATTTATTTTTTTGGTATTTTAAAAATACACCCTATTTTTGACCAATCAATGGAAAATCAAATTCTCTTTTTGTGAACACAAAAAGAACAACAAATTTTTTTCGTTCTTTTTTTTGGGTTTTCATTCTGATTTTATTTTTGACTTCGGTAAAACACAAAGTATTTATATAAAATATGTTATTTCAAAAAAGTAAAATGTCATAAGGAATGAATAATAAAAGTGAATCACCATTTGAGTGGTAAGTCATTGTCAACTGAAACCGTTTTCTCAATTCTGAATTTGAAAGGAGTTTCTAACAATCTCCAAATGCAATCAACTAATAAATTTAAGCCAAGTACCATTGAAAATACATATAATAATCCGAAAATTTTCCAACGCAACAAGAAATCTAAAAAAGAGCTTTGAACAACGTAAAAGTTTTTGTAAATAAATGGGGTTTCCCATTGAACATTTACACTAAAATTGGTGTCTTTACTTTGGCATATCGCACTTATTTTTTCATATACTTCATTTTGGGCTTGAACAGTTGCTGGTGAAAGACGAATACCCTCTTCAATTGTTACTCTTAACATTGAATTTTTAGGAAGTTTGGGGAGTTTAGTGGTATTTTTTTCCCAACTCTTATAGTTTATTCGTTGGGTTGTTTTAAAAGTACTTTTTGTCAATAATTTGGAGCGATCCTCTTCTTCCTCATCGATTTGTTGATATTCACTTCCTTTTTTATTAAGTATTTTACTAATATAATGATAAGATTCTCCATAAACATTTCCTTCAGGTTTTGCAGAAAGGTATCTGTTTAAAATATCAGAAAGGTTATGATTAAAATTTCCATTCCATAATTCCATTAAGATGGAGTGTGCACAAAATATTCGATTATAAAAGTCGGTATCTTTATAAAATATTCGGGTAATAAATATTACTATTAATTCAAATAATAATGAAGAAACAAATATCCCTACGGTCATGACAATTTCAAAATCACTTTCTTTACATACGTTTCTATCAATCATTACAACCAATGATGCAAATACAAATGGTGACAAAAATATATTGATAACTGGTATTCTTCTACCAAGTCCAAGAGCAATCGCTGTTAAACATAAAACAGCAAATGGATATCCCACAGCTAATCCATAAACAACGTGTTTTCTCCTTTCTGATTCACAGTAAGTAAATTCTTTTCTTTCATGAAGAGATTCTTTGAGACAAACAATTTGGGATTCAATTATTTTACAATTGTTAATATCAATTGGGATTTGTTCTCTTCTTTCCAATTTATCACACACAACACCAAAATAATAATTCAAAACTAAACGATTTCCTTCAATTTCATATTTTTCTGAGGTTTTTAAAGAAGTTTCTTTGCACTGTAAGTCATAACTTGTTGTGGATGCTTCTACGGCAATAAAAACAATGAATAACAGAATAGACATTCTTTTGTTGGATGTTTTAAACATTTCAAGTTCTTGAGTTTAACCAACCCTTCTAACTTAAGTTATTGTAATCCACATTGATTTTTTTTTGGTCAGATTTTTCAGTTAAAATGTGGAATTGAAGTGGATTCGAAGAACAAAACGCACTTGAAAAATGGAGATAACGAATTATGTCTTTTTTCTGCCACATTCGAAGAAAAGAAAATATTTTTGTATGACGTGCATTCAAAAATAACAAAAAAAAACAATTCGAAAGTATGGCAAATAGGCACTTAATTATCATTGGTGACTTCTTTTTCTTCCTTCGATAGAATTATCAAAAAATTAATTGTTGGTCTCATTAAATGTTCGTTAAAAATAGTTTTAAAAGGACATGACCTATATTTCATTGTAACAATCAAGAACACTCTTTTCAATGGCACAATTGATTTGTTTTTTATCCACTAATTCCCAAAACATGGATTGTTCTTGTTTGTTACTGGGAATGTTTTGATTAGTTTCAGATGGAACTGAAAGTGTCTCATTTGCCATATCTTCATCTGGTTGGTTTAAATATGATTTATATGGATTATTAAATTCTACAACTTGGCTGAAATGTTCTAAAACTGTAAATATATTTGGCCTTTTTTGTTGATCAAATTCAAGCATTTCTTTTATCAATATTTTCATCTTTTTAGACAATTGAAAATCAGTTAAATCAAATTCTTTTACCTCGGAAAGGCATATTGGGATAGAAAATGGTGGAACTCCAACTGCAGTTTCAAATAATAAACACCCCAATGCCCATACATCACTTTTTCTACTTATTGGTAAATTATCATATAACAATATCATTTCCGGTGAATGATATTCAAGTTTAACATTTTCTTCGATGAATTGTTTAATTATTAAATGATCATTTGGTTTTCTGTAATAAAACTTATCAGAGAATTGTGCGCTTCCGAAATCACAAATTTTGACGGTGTAATCATCAGATAACAAAATATGTTCTTTTCTTAAATTAAAATATGTGATTGATGGTTTTTGGCTATGAAGGAATGAAATGGCACAAGCTATTCCATGAAATACTTCTATGATTGTCTCTTCTGGAATTGGCAATGAAAAAGCGTCTTCCAAGGTATATGGACAGTATTCAGAAAATAATAAAAAATTTGTATCTGACTGAGAATAGCCATAGTATTGTATAATATTCGGTGTTCTACTACATTTAGATAACATAGATATTTCATCAGTAATAATATCATGTAGTTCAGAAGAGGGACAACTGAAGGATTTACAAATTAAATTGTGAGGCAGAGTTGGCGAAGTATTTTGTTCAGTTAAATAAACCGCAGAGATTGGATGAGAAGAAATAACTTTTGTGATTGTAAACTTATCGTTTCCCAATTTAACAACACTATTATCATTCCCCATTTCCTTTCGATTTGGTTTTATTTCGATTTCTTTTTTTTGTGGGCAACTTTTTAGCACCAACTTCTTTTTCGTTTCTTGTCAAATTATTGCGTTTTATCGATGTGTTCTGGTAAAAATTACTAAACAAATAATTTTATTTCCTTTTCGGACAATAACAGTTTTGTAGTGAAATAACTTTTCTTTTCAAATCGAAAACTCTCATTGCATTAATTAATGTCATTTAAAAATATGTTTTTTAAAATTAAAAAAAATTAAAAAAGAATCGCAAAACCTAATTAAATTTATGCCAAAAGGAAGGCATTCAAAAATTAAAACTTGCGACCCTTTCTGTCCACAATCCCGAAAGGATTCAGAAGTTAAACCACATCAACCAGAAAATCGACCATATAAAGAGAATGACGATATGCGAGTTCCAAGAAAATGGAAAGCATTACAATACATGTTGGAACATGATGGAAAATCGAATATTTCAAATGCCGAAGAACAAAGAAAACAAATCACGAAAGTTTCAAATCAAATTAAAAAAACTGCAGCACAACAAGAACGCTCTGAAAACTTTACGATAAAAAAGAAAATAAAAAAGGAAGACAAGGAATTAGCGAGATTGTTAAAAGAAAAAAAAAGATTGGAGGGAATGCTTAAGTGATTGTTTTTTTATTTCAAACAAACTTTATTTTTTTCTTTCGAAAGTATTTTGATTTTAAAAACAAATAAAAACTCTTAAAAAAATTAAAATTAGTTCAATTTTTTTTTAGTTTTTTTTTCTTTTAAGCATCAATTCTCTTCAAATTTTCAACAACTTCT
>NWBR01000502.1:0-38237 GCA_002914575.1 Entamoeba moshkovskii
AATCAGTGGTTCTCATCATTTCTTAAAAGTCAAAGAAACTTAAAAATGAAGAAGTTAGTGAAATGGAGACAACAAACAGTTTATTCCTTGCAAATGTGTCAAGTGAAGAAGAAATTGATATGAAAAATGAAATTGAACAGATTGAAACATGGACACAAATGAAAGTTGGGCATATCATATTTAATTCAGATATTGATAATTGGAAACAAAATATGTCTGTGTTCGATCAAAAATTAAAAAACAAAAGTAATTTGTTGTTCTTAATTGAGGACAACAGAAATAACATATTTGGTGGTTATTTTAATGAAAAAATTGATAGGATAGGATGGCTTAATGACCCTCGATCATTTATATTCTCATTAAAATCAAATGGAAGATTAAATGGGATGTTGAAATTTGATATTCTCAACAAACCATATTCATTCATAATGGGTCATAAGTCATATGAATATTTATTTTTGTTTGGAAATGGTGATATTTGTGTTTACAAAGAAAACAGGAGAAATGAATCATATTGTAATCAACATTCATTTAATTACAACTCAATTCAAAATGTTCTGTGTGGGAAAAAATATTTCTCTTTAACTCGAGTCACAATAATCCAAATGGTTTGATTTTTAATTCGAAAGAGTTGTTTAACACAAAAAACAAATCTAAAAATTATTATTTTTTTAAAACTGTATAATTTTTTATGTTTAATGGGAAGACAAGTAAATTCATATCCGATGTTAATATGTTCAAAATATGTTAACAGTATTTTAGATATGAATAATATCACATTAGTTAATTCGAAATTCAAAGAGAATATTGAGAAATTTCATCTTAGTCCATTTCAAATTAATCAGAAATCAAGAAAGTATTTTATTAATTTACAAACTCAATGGTTATTTGATATTAATGATGAGATATTTTCAGATGGTGATATCAATGGTTATTATTTTTATTATGATGTATCTTATCATAATTATTTAGAAATGAAAACTAATATCAAAATATCAAATTTAGAAGAATTATTTACACTGGAGATGATAAATTGAAATGTGGAGATAAAATACTATTTGTTGTTAATAAAATGTGCGGGTGTGTATTTTAATATTCAGATATTAAAGAAATGGTAATGCCAGATTCAATAGTTGAAATAGATAATCGATGTTTTTTTTTGTAAATCATTAACATCAGTTACAATATCATCGAGACTAACTAAGATTGGTGAATTCGTATTTTTTGGTTGTTATGAATTATCATCAATAACATTACCAAGTGTTTTAACTTCTTTTAATATTCATTTCTTTTCATGTCGTAATAAATAAAGAACAATAAAATATTCGCCATTTGTTGTTGATTTGAATGATTATTTGTTTTTTTACTCAAATGGAGTATCAAAAATAACAATACCAACACCAGTTACAAGAATTGGTAATTATTGTTACAGTAGTTGTAAATTAACATCATTAACATTCCAAGTAATGTCGTTGAATTTGGAAAGTATTCATTTTGCAACACTCATGAATCAAAAGAAGTAGAATTACCAAATAATACGATGGATTTATCTGATGGTATGTTTTATGGATGTTCAAATTTAACTAAAATCAACATACCTTCATCTATAACTAAAATTGGGGAGAAGTGTTTTTATGGGTGTATTAAATTGTGAGGAATAAATATACCAATGAGTATTATTGAAATAGGGAATGAGGCTTTTAAAGATTGTTCACAATTACTACTCATTAATGGAAATACGCAAGTTTGTAAAAAATAATATAAGAATTATTTTGAAAATACTCCTTTTTTGATGCAACTCCGAAAACGGAAAAATCTGATCAAACAATAATTGTCTAATTGGCTTTTAAACTGGTTAACCCCTTAATTTTCATTTCAAACTCATGAGAGTCAATTACTCTTTCTATAAATTTTTTTTTGGTTTTTGTCGTACATTTTTAATTGTGATTCTTTTAAAGAATGTAAATTAATACGAAAAGAAGAAGGAGTACCGCTGTCAGATTGGCTTTATCATCCGTGTAACAATATCTCCCGTGAGGCCAGTAATATGTAAATTCAAATTCTTTACATAAACTACACATACCTGAATCCAAGTTTTCCAGACAGTCATAATTAGTCGAAAGTTCACAATGACGAAGGGAGTGGTCGGGGTAATATTCATAGTGGATGTTTTCTTCGCACCGATCACACAAATGCCCTAACGTATAGCTTTCACATTTGTCAATATTTCTTAAATCCTCTAGTTTTCTACAATTTTCTGGAGAATAATCACATCCAGACGCGCATTGCGAATCACATTTCAAGCATTCATAGGTATTTGTTATATAATAACCTTTTACACATTGAATGCATTTGTCTCCGTCTTTCAAAATGCATTGTATAATTTCACAATCCCCATCTTCGTTTAATTGATATTCTTTTCCACATGTCTCGCATTTTCCATCCCCCAAATACTCTTGGCAACCCTCAATTATTTTTACACAACCATTATTTTGAAGTACAAACCCTTTTTGGCATTGACTGCACATCGAAGGGCCTGAACATTTTTCACAATAACTTTGACATAAATCACAATTTCCATTTTGGGTTAAATAGTAAGGAGAAAGACATTGTACACATTTATTTACATCCCCCTTTGCACAACTATAACAATTAGGAACAGAACAATCAAAGCAATCACTGCCAACAATTGTTTTATTTATGGAATCACAGCCACTGCACTTATTAATGTCATTGTCACATCTTGAACAACCAATTGCATTACATTTTTCACATTTACCATTAAAAAGACTGTAGCCAGTGATGCATGAATAACAGGTGGTCCCATTATAAACTATGCAAGTTGGGTCTTGAACACATTTTCCATCTTTTGGGATATAGTCGTTAAAGCAAGTTTTGCATACATTTTTGTTTTTATAGACCAAACAATATTCATCATCACCCCCAAAACATTTTCCACCCTCTAAATAGTAACCACTCAGACATTCCATACAATTTCCGTCATTTGATAATGTTTTACAAGATGGATTTATTAATTCACATCCCCCTTCTTCATTTAATTTGGACCCATAAGCACATTCAAGACATTTATGACACCCCTCATAATCATTACCATCAATTCTTATGCATAATTCATTACCAAAAAAACATTCAACACAACCATCTGTCCCGGAAACGTATCGGTATCTGCAACTCGAACATGAATCCCCTTTTATTTCATCAAGACAATTTTCCTCTCCTTCGACGCACGTTGAATTGTTAAATAGAAATTTGTATCCATCAGTGCATTTAAAACATCGATATGTTTGTTGATCAAACTCTTCACAACCCAGAAGTCTTTTATATTCGCATAGTCCATTCACAAGCATATAATTGTCGATACAACTAGTACAAATACCATTTTCGCAACTTGAGCAATAAGCATTCCCGCAAGTCACATTAGAAAAGGCAAATGAATAAGTAACGAGGATGAGAACAATAAACATCAGTATCCGATATAAAATATAGAGTTAGTGTTTATTTAAAAAGAAATTTGAAAAGGCAAATAAGTGGGGCATGAGTGGAAAAGAACTCAAACACTTTTTTAGTTTTTTTAACAAAAAACATGAAAATGTTTTTTCAATCCAAAAAAACAAAAACGTCAAAACAATGAGGCGGCCAACTCCAAGAACTGTAAAAATGACAATCGAGTTTGATGATTTTTAAAAAACTTTTCCCAAGAAAACCTCAAGGCACACAATAAATGGAACTTATAATAAGACTGCAACACAATTAAAATGAAAGTTATATTGATTATTGATAATTCTTGTGATTGGTATGAAATTTTTGGAAGAAATTGCAAGTTATTAAGTGGTGAGGAAATTCGAATTGAACAGACGGAATGGGAAAATTTATCAACAAAAACTGTTGATGGAAAGATTTATGTTAATATATCACCTTCAAAGAATCCATTGTTATTTACAAACCAAAAAGAAGAAAGACTAATATCCCCGGATATTTTTGTTGTCAGAAATGTTCCAAGACAATTGCACGAAACTTGTTATTTAAATCATTTACTTGCTTTTAGAATTGCCGGAACTCTATCACTGAATTCAGTTCAAGTTATGCTCAATGATTTAAACAGACCTCTACAATATGCAGAGTGTTTGGAAATTGAAAAGAAATTAATGAAACTTCATAAAGGTGATGTGGAATGGAACAAACAAAGGATTAAATTAATTAATCTGGAATACAATTCAAACCAAGGAGAAGTTATTAAGTTTGATAATGTTCCTGCACCCAAGGATTATCCAAGAGTTATTAAAGTTGGGAGTATTCATGCTGGTTATGGAAAAACTAAAGTACGAGATTATCAAGAACTTGAAGACGTTTCATCTGTTATTGCGGTTGGAAAGGAATATTATACAACCGAACCATTTTTAAATGTTGACCACCAAATTAGAATCCAAAAAATTGGAGGGCATATTCGATGTTTTGCAACCAGATCTGAAACGTGTTGGAAATTTAATTGGGGAGAAAGTTCATACAAAGATTTAGAAGTACTTCCGAGATATAAAGAGTGGGCCGATGAAGTTACTAAGATTTGGGGAGGAATTGATATGTTCGCCATTGACGTATTGGTTGATGAACAAGGAAATGAAACTATAATTGAAATAAATATTTCAGCGATAGGCCTTGCCGAGTGTAATGAAAAAGAAGACCGCAAATACATAAAAGAGATTATTTTGGACAAATTAAACAATACCAACGAAGCCACAGACTAATTTTTATTAATTTTTTTTGTTTTTTTTAAGAACTGGAATTAACACAAAGTGATGGAAGTTCGGACATTGCAAAGAATCAACACCGATACAATGAAATTGATTGCAAAATATTTTAAAAGTGAAAGGGATTTTATTAATTTTGTTTGCGTCAATAAAAAATGTAGATTTGTGTTAGAAATGTTTAATTACAACCCAATTAGTTCGACAAAACTTTTTACAAAGCTTCAAGAACAGTGGTTGTATCATCCGTGGGATGTTGTTTGCAAGGGAGTTAAAAAGGTAATAATTGATTATAAAATAACTACACAAGAATACAATGCATATAAAAGTAATAACAATATAATTTGTAAGCACATCGTTTTTACTAAAGAAGATAGAGAAAAAAATGGAGATGAAATACCTTCATTTATTACTTCTGTCGATGAGAAATGTTTTGAACAATGCATTGATTTGAATGAATTAACTTTGCCATTTGGGGTGACTTCAATTGGATATTCATCATTTAGGGGCTGTGTTAATATGGCACATTTGGAATTACCCTCACAATTAAGAAGTATTGGGGCGTGTAGTTTTGATCATTGTGTTAGGTTATCCTCAGTTTCAATACCACAATGCGTTACATACATTGGTGAAAACGCATTTTTTTGTTGTTCTTCTTTGAAACAGATCGAATTGCCCAAACATCTAACATCAATTGGAAAATCAAGTTTTTATGGTTGTACCGAGATAACAAAGATTATTGCTTCTAATGAAATCATGTCTCATCTGTCTTACTATTTTTCGTCTCCAACCATTCTTGTTTGACTGATGTTTTTGCGGACTGGTAATTTGTTTTTTTTTAAACTTTTGGTGAGAGAAAGGTTTGAACTTAAAAAAGGGGAGTTCTTTTCGCAAAGATCTTCCAATTTATGTTGTCAGAAAAAAGGAGCAACAAGAACGCGACATAAAGAAATTATAATATCGAATGGACCCTTTGAAGAATTTTGTAAAGGACAAAATTGAAAGAACTGAAGATGAAAGTCATGAACAGAAAAAGAAGAAAGAAAAAATTAATGGGGAGGTGGCAAGAAGTAAATACATCAAGAAAAAACAAACAGAAAAAGAGTTCGAAACTTACCAGCAATTGACTTTGATAGCATTATTAAATTCAGAGTGCTCGTTTAAATTAAAGAAACTTCCAAAACAAACAAACAAAAACTTATTTTTGCCAAGAATCGTTGGGCTAACGGTTATGGGGCAGAAAATCGAAGTTGAATCATTGGCAACAACAAGTTGTAAACAAATATTTCAGAGTGACGTCGATGAGGGGATACAAATCAATACCGCCCAAAAAAGGTATGACAAGAACGTTAAAACTTTCATTTCAAATTTCATTATTGACACAGCCTCGGAATTAGGATATTCGTTTGATTCTAAAATGACCCGATTATCTGGGAGAACCCTAAGATACGAAAGAATTCATAATATAAAAAAAGGAAAAGAGGTGATTGTTAATAGAAAGGGAATTCGATTGGTTGGGAATGAAATGTATCATTACATGTGTGAACACTACAAAAACCAACCAGACATTATTTTTGAACAAAACGACCAAGAGATAAAAAAAATATTAGATTTTTCTATTCGATATGTCCATTTAAAACAACCACTTTAATTTTATTTGTTTTTAAAGTTTCAATTAACCAACTCCCCTTTGTTGTGTGTTTCGTTTTGGTTAATAAAGGAAGAACCCGTTCAGTACGGAAAAAACACGAAAAAGTTAAAGATATCCCAAATATTTTTGAATGAGATCAAAAACAAGAGTTCTTAAAATAGCAAAGGCCTCAAGGTGTCAAGACCTTTACGAAAGACAAGATCAATGAATATGGCAGACCAAGAAACAAGTTGAGCGATGTCTGATAGTTCAGTTCCAATAGGTTCGAAGACGACGAGCGAAGAAGCAAGAAAAAGAAGAAAAAACTCATTAGTTAGAGAACACGGTGTCAAAGATGATATGGTGTTTCAACAGGCGGTATTAATCGGTTTGGCGAATAGGTTTTGTGGGTTTACAATCGAGACGCCATGCAAAATGGCACAGATCACTGCAACTTTACCGAATATAGTGAAAATTCACACTGAGGACGATTTGGTGGAGGTGAGTTCCTTGGCCGAGAATCAAGCAAAAGTGTTATTGAACACTACAACACAATACTCAGTCAAAGAAAAGTCTTTACAGAGGCGGATAAAGAAAAATATTACTTACTTTACCCAAAATTTGCTGATAGACTTTTGTACTGAACATGGGTATTTCTTCAATTCAATTTATTCAAAAAAAAGTCCAAAAACATTCCAAGTAGAAAGGGTTCAACAAATCTTTTACAACAACTTATTTGTAATGAAAAAATGTGAAATCCAAGCGGTGGGTAGTTGTATCAATAATTATTTGTTGAACCTCTCTCGTGGGAAAAGTATATTTCTTCGCCAAAATGATACAGAAATACAAAATTTGCTTGCGCAGAACGTCTCGTTATATACCGTTGTTTGTAAAAAATAAAAATTTCTTTTGGCATTATACTAAAGGTCTTTGATGTAGTTTTTTCATTTATTTATTTTGGTTATTTCTTTTGTATTTTTAGAAACGTCATAAAAAATCAAAAGAATTGGTTTTGGTGGTTTGAAGTTATCATTTATTGCTCCTTCGTTTATTTGCTTTTCCTGTCAATGAACAATCCCTTTTTAAAATGTGAGGAGAGAAATGGTCAACCTCTTTGCCACATTTGTAACAAAATCCACAACCACAACCCCCAAACGCTTTTTTACATTGAATATAATTACACCCAGTAATTTTCTCAACCGGTATATGACATTTTGGACATTTACAACATGAAGATTCGATGTATTTCTTAAATTCATCATCCCCCTTTCCATTTTCAATTTTCCATTGTTGGTATTGTTGACATGAACTTCCTTCGTGATATGCCTCTTTACAATTAAAACAATAGACAAATCCACATCCTGGACACACAATCCTTGGATTTTTTTTACTTCCAACAATGGCGGCACTGCACTCTGGGCAATACCTCGTTTTTTGTTCATTTCGCAAATGATAATTGGTTCCATTCATTTCAAGTTTTCGCAAGAGGTCAGCACTTTGGATCAGTCCATCCGAAACCAATACCGCGTAGGGTATTTCCATTTCACAGCCCTCTTCTGGACATTTGACTGTATGTTCCCCTTCAATTATTCGTTGTTGGACATGATTAATTAAGCATTGAAGACAAAATCTATGATTGCATGGCTCGATTGAATACATAAATTCAGTGTCAATGGTCTCGTAACATATCAAACAATCCTCTGTTTTTTGTTTAAAGGATGTGGCTTTATCCAAAAATGATGAAAATGTCTCATAGGACCTTAATAATTGAGTTAAAATATTTAAATGCTCAGCAATCACCTTTTCGTCGTCACTCAAACAACCATTTAATTCTTGGCTCAATAACTCTTCTAATTGCTCATTCGCCATAAAAATTATTTTTCAGTTCCACCAATAAAACAAGACAAATGACGCAAAAAATATATTTAAATATTCCAACTATTAAACACTATCAACCATTTCAAAGTATAGATGGAAATTCACAACTTTGGGAAGGTTGATTGTGTTCGACATCTTCGTCCATTTCAAATATGTTTGGGGAAATAGAGGTTTGAGGGCCCGGAGAAATGGTGTGGTTTGGGGTTTTACTTTCTGGAGTTCGATTTCTTAAACCAAAGAGTGACTCCCTATTAACATAAACGGTATTGCTGAAATTCAAAGAATTAGGCGTGAGAGAAATAATAGGCGATTCATAACGTGTAGGACTATTATCATAAGCAATGAAGTTAATAAAAACAACAAACAACAAACTGTATTGATCTTGCTTTGGGAGAGGTTGGGGGATGAATAATCGTTACATTTAATCGTTTAGGGTTCGGCCTAACAAACATCCCTTCTTTTATTGAAGTTGCGACATCATCAACATCAGTTATGTGATGGTTTCTTTTTGATAATTCCTCTTCAACTTGTTTTAAAGCAACATCCAATCTTTGGCCGATATCTAAGATTTCATCTAGTTTATGGCTGTCATATCGGTGGGCTTCTTGTCGAATTTTTTTAAGTCCCTCTTGAAATTTTGTATTTATTTTGGCAGCGTGTTTGTATATGCTGTCCAAGTCACCAAGACCCATTTCCATTCCTCGTGAAATATTTCGAAGGTTATGTTCAACGTGGGGTAAAAGACGAGTTATTTCATTTGGAAGAAACGTAATTGGCTGGGCCATTGGGTTAATTACTTGTTCCGCACAATATTTTTTATATAAAACAGCGTATTCACACATTTCATTTGGGTAATAAGTACCCCAAACAGCAATTAATTCGCGAACTTTACTTTCTACAGTATTGGCTTTGGTGTGTTTTTTCTTCATTTTCCCAATTTGTTGGAGAAGAGAAATAAAGGATAAATCAGCAACTTGTGTTCTGAAATTTGGGGATTTTTGGGCAACAAAATCAGTTAACACAAGCGCATTATACATTTCCCCATCACTAATTTTTTTTTTGGCATAATCGCCCATTTTGTGTTCAAGTTGAATTCTTAGAGCAACATCAGCACCATCGACCTTTTCAACAACACTAGCTATAGTTCTCATTTCACTTTCCGCAGGGGTTGCATAAAAATCATTTGTAGTATTTGAGACTAACTCACTTAACTTCACTGACATTTGATTAATTCAAGTTCGGATGGCATTAGGAAATTTCTGTTTTTTTCTCTTTCATTTCTGTTAAAAAAAATAAGCTGACACTTTTCAAAAAATGGTTAAAAACTACCCAAAACGGGTTGAGGAAATTTCCACAAAACCTGTTTGGGGCTAAGTTAAAAAAATCCATGCACAATCCTTTTTCACAAAACTAATTTTCAGAAAAAAAATACGAATCAACAAATTACTTAATGATATTTAATGGGTGATTTAAACCGATTCAATGCCTCATAAGAAAGAGGTATGGGCTCATCATTTTCATCACACTCCAATAATTCTGAGTCAGATATATCATAATAGACCCATTGCAATGCGTTTGTAATTTCTTCAAGTTGAACCCCCCTTTCGTCGATCAAACAAAGTTCTTTCAGGTTGCTCACGTCTCTTAAATTTTCAATTCCAATGTTGTCGGTGTAAAGAACTTCAAGTTTGCTAAGTGTGACTGGGAGTAAAAGATGAAGATCCGTACAACGAGTAATGGAAACGCTACTAATGTTGGAGTATTGGCTCAAGTGAACAATTGCGTTCTTGGTGTTACTTTCATCGATTGTTACGTGAATGAGTGAATGGGGTAGATTTATCACAGTTGACGGTATTTTTGAAAGGGTTAATGATTTCAAAGTTTCGAAACCGTTTAGTTTTTCCAAATCGGATTCAGTGGGCTTATCAATAAATAATTGGGTTATATTCAATGTGTTTGGCAGTTGTCCCCCCTGACAAACTAAATGCAGTAATGATGTTGGATAAAACGCTTCGATATCAAAATTTATTTTAACATCCTCTAAAGTCAACTCCCTCAGGCGAACCAAACCAATAAAACTTTGATAAACAGTGGTATGCCCAATTTTTAACAAAGTTAAAGATGTTAATGAAGGAATTATGGGTTGATAATATTTGCTTGTGAACATCACCTCCAATTCGCAATTGCTGGTGTTTGTCACGTTAATTGAACAATCCCTTAAAGTTAATTGTTTTACTGTTTTTGGTAAATCCATTTCTCCAGTCGCCCTAACCAATGTCAAATCTTCTAAAAATGGTAAAAATTGTTTGGGGAAAGTGCCTGCTTGCAATGAAATAATGCTGTCTGGAAATAAAAATGATGCTTCCCCATCGGAGGCCACTCTCTTTAAATATTCGATTTGTCTCAAATCTATTGGATTCACATTCTTTCCTGTAAAATATATATTTGTTGGCAATACCCTTTTTATTAAATTAAGGTCAAACGCATCAATTTGGTCAATTTCCAACTGAGATTTTATTAGCAAAGGCACTACGACATCTGGCATGGTGTCAAACATATATTCCATTGCAATCCAATTTTTGTAACAAAAATGTGGTAATGCACTCATAACCCGTTCCATTTCTAAGTCACAAACAAATACCAATACGATATGATCGATTGGATATCGTTCAAGCTGTTTTAAAAATGGTATTTGCAAGTCTTCAGTTAATTTTATTCGGACAAACTCAAAATGTTGGTGTGGGTTTGTAAAACTTAAAGCAAGATCATTTACGTCCGCGTCAATGGTAATTCTTCTCAAATTTGGATATTCAGATAAATCGATTGGTTCTTGGGTGCACACATTCATTGAAACAATTTTTGCTTTATCTTTGTGAGTTAAACAAAGAGGAGAATTTAATGTGATTCTGCCAATAATTACATTTTCTACTGAAGGCGGTAATATTTTTAAGAGTGCAACACTAAAAGTTCCTGGGGCAAACTCATATGTTTGCATGTTGGGAAATAACTCAATTTCTCTGAATATTTGTTGCATCAACAGAATTCTGTTTGTTGGAGAAGAAGCATTGCATTGGGGATTGTGGTGTTTACAAAAATGACGAGTAAAACATGGATTGATTTTAAGAAATTTTAAACTTTCCAAACATTTTTTATTCACCAAAGAGAACGTGTAACAAGTCGACAGTGAATCAATATATAATAACACATTTGCCAAAAACACTTGTTCAAGAGTTGTCATTCCTTTTTTCTCTTTTTAATTTTTCTTTTTTTCTTTTTTTCAGTTTCTTTTAATTTTTTTTATTTTACAATAGTAAAAAAGTTTTAAACCAATCGCCAACGATTAACTTTTCGTTGGGCTTTGCGACAAAAAAAGTTTTGGGATGGATTTGGTTGGGCAAAAGTATGCAAAAATAGGCTTTTGATTTCAAAGAATTTTTTATTTGGAACTATTTTTAGTAAATTCTGTTTTTATCGTTTTTTTTTGAGTTATTTCGGGAAGGGAGTTTCAAAAAAAATTCAAAGTTAAAAGTTGACCTTTGCGATTCCAGAATGTATAATTTTATGTTAAAAATAACTTACAAACTTATTAAAATCATTTGCAATGTTTTTAATTGTCTTACTGGCTGCTTTGTGCAATGCAGAATTTGATTTAAACAATGATGACTCTGTTTTGTTTAATCAATTCAAGGCATACTACAACAAAAAATACGAAACTCCAAGTCAAATGCTTTTCCGATATTCTGTGTTCAGAGAAAGGGTTGCGCTTATTAGAGAAAGAAACGCTCAAAGAACAAGAGATTCCGATATTGTTTTTGTTATCAATAAATTCACAGATATGTATCCAGAAGAATATGGTGTTGTCCCAATCACACCGATAGATCTATCCAAATTAAAGGGATATACTGATAATTACAACAAGGACTATAATGTCCCACCCCCTTTGCCTAAAGGAGATATTCTTCCAGCATACCACGCTTATTGTGGGCCATACGTTGTAAATAACACTGAAAGAATTAAAGTTAATTTTTGTGGAGAACAATTTAATCAAGGGTCATGCGGTTGTTGTTATGCCGCCTCAACATCCAACCTTGGGCAATATCTTTATGCTAACCTTAGTTATTACTATAACGATAAAGATCCATCTAAAGTTGAAAAATTGGTGTTTACACCACAAAGATGGATTGACAAAGCCATTCCAGGTGGAACCAATCTTCAAATTAGTAAAAGATGTTGTGGTGGTAATCCAATGAATATTCTTGATGCTGAACCATCTTATTCATTGGCATCCGATTACCCTTATGTAGATGGAAGTGGTTCAACGTCAACGTCTTGTGTGCCAAGAGGTGATCAAAAACCAAGTGTTCCCATAAAACTAAAAAATCAAAAATATCACATATTCTCTGTTACTGGTTCCGGAACTCATGCACAACACGTTTTAACTTTAAAAAAGATTCTTCACCATTATGGTCCTTTTTCTACTGGTATAGCAACAGGCGCCGATTCCTTATTTTCTCAAGCTGGTTCAAATGGAATCTACACTTTCCCACAAACTTGTGATCCAAATAAAATTGATCACCAAGTCATAATTGTTGGTTATGGCAATTCAGATGGAAGAGAATTTTTTATAATGAGGAATTCATGGTACAATAATTGGGGAGAGGATAATAACTACCTCAGAATATCAACAGATGTCCTTTGTGGTATTGGACAAAAACTTGGAGACTATATCATACCATTAAATTATTTATTCTTTGCGGGAAGCTGTAAGTTGGATAAAAACTGCGAGGTTTGCAGCTCTACCTCCTTGGTTTGTTCCAAATGTAAAGGAGGTGCAACCATGGACGAAAGAGGTATTTGTAAAGAACTTGTTGTTCCACCCGAAGAAAGTTCATCAGAGAATACCCAACAAAGTTCGTCCGAAAACACTCAGCAAAATTCAAGCCAAAGTTCATCAAAGAATTCCGATGAAAAAATTCAAGGAAGTTCAGATGAGGAAAACGATTTATTTGACGATAGTAATTCCGACACTGCTTTCCTTTCATCCATCCTTCTAATTTTGCTTTCACTCATCATCCTAATTTAAATAAATTATGGTGTTCATTTCAAAATAAAAACAATTTTTTTCACAAAACAAATAAATTGGATAATTTCAAAAAGACTTTGACCAAGAAAGAATAATAGATGGGGAATCTGGGCGTAATTCTTCGGAATCAATCATTCTTAACAATAAGTCTTTCCATTTGGAAATAGCCCCGTGAATTACAACATTTTGTGGGGAAAGTTGGGGATTATCAAGCGAACCCCCACAAGAAGTGATGCAAGCAACTCCAAAACTAAATATATCACCACTTCTAGTAAATTGTTTACCTTTTAATACCTCTGGGGGAGTGTAAATGCTTGTGTGAGGTGTTGTAGGCAACCAAAAGTCACTCAATTTCCCATTTCCATTTGAATCAACAACAATGGAGTCTAATGTAATATTTTGGTGAACAATGCCATTATCATGTAATTCATTTAACCCTTTGGCCACATCCAGTAATACTTGAAGAATATTATCAGTTGAACAAACGGTATGGTAATGTTCGGTTAATATAATCAAATTGGGGTGTATGCAACATTTTTTAATGACAACTAAATTTTGTGTGTTTTGGGAAAGTTCAAATCTTTTTATAACTTGTTGGGACAATGAAACTGACACTGGCGCATATTTGTTTTTATTCAATTCACTTTCAGTTACAATAACAAGGTCTTCGCTACAATAGATATTATCTTCATCACCAATAAATGAAACTGGGAGGGAAATATAATCCTCCTCATTCCTTCCAATTAGAACATCAATCGCTGCTCTTGTACATAAGGGAATTACACTTACTGAGCATTCTTGGGTTGATCGCGAAGCAACAGTGATTTCTGATGTTTCAACACTAATACAACATTTATGGGTATTCACAAATAGGGTAAGGGGAGTTGGTTCGCGGTTGGTAATAAAAACATTGAAGGATTGGCTTTCACAAATGGCCCCAGTTAAAACAATTTCTGAAGGGGAGATGGTGAATGAAGAACCACTAATTCCTGTTTCAAATAATGCTTTGTTATATCCATCCAATAGTACCACTATGATAACAACAAATGTAATCACCCCCACAATAATGCAAAACAGAGTTAATATCATGTGGTTTGTGTCTAAACTTGACATGCAATTATTCTTATAAAAAATATATCCGGATGGACAAGAACATTGTTGTCCAACACAATATCCTTTCAACGTGTCGGTAATATCGATCATTATTTCTTTCATTACCAAACCTTTTTCATCACTATTAGCTGCTCCTCCAATAAAAACATATCCGCTTCTAACGCCAACACTCCACCCGGCGAACTGTGATGAAGTACTTCCACTGTATTCCCACAACTTTTTAAATCTAATTGGCTGATCAGTGAGATAAAAATCATAATACAATACTGCTCCACCACAATTATAATTTGTACCTTTGCTAACGAAAGGCGTTCCAACAATAACTAAGCTTCCATATGTATAAACCAATTGGGAACCACTGGGATTAAATAGTGTGGAATTAAGATTATTGTAAAAAGGAATAATTAAGGTCTCACCATTTTTATAAAAGTCATTTGGGGAATTAACTTGAAGTCTGTTAAGACCAGTAATTGGTGCGTAAAGAACATTAAATTTATTAATTCGGATTGGATCATTTTCAAACGTTTCGCTGTATGGATATGAAATATTGGCGTAATAATACAATTCTCCATTTTTATACAACCCATGAATCATTACGTTGCTGTAATTCCCTTTTACAGCTATCAATCCATCTCCTCCACTAATGGACTTACCACACCAAACTTTAGTCGAAAATTGAAGTTGCAGATTGGTGTTATATTCATTTAATAAAGAATTTTTACATAAAAATATAATATCACCAGTTTTTCTGTGGACAAGTGTCATATCGCTGTCACTGTCAAAATCTTCTTCTTTAGATGTGAGTGAATACGAGAGTGGCTTAGAAACGTCGAAGATTTCAAATACGTTATTGTGTACGGCAACAATAGTTGCATTGGATTGTACGACATTTGGCCTACTTATCCCACTTCGTGAGGATAAAAATAATCGTATTGGTTCTGCCAATGGTAAAATTCCGTCAAGAGAGTACAGGTTATAATCACCAGTCGAATGGGACGTAATAAAGGTATATGGGTATTCCCCAAATTCATCGATATAAGTGTGTACTATAACACTGCCTTTTGACTTAGTAAATGAAACATCAACCAAATGACCAACAACAACGCAAATCAACAATAAAACATACATTATTGTGGAACTTTTCCTTTTTTAGTTCTTTATTAATAGTTTCATTTTTAGAAAATTAAAAAGTAAATAAAATGGTGACGAACATTTTTTCGTTTTTTTAACTGGAGATGAGGAAAAGAAAAAAGATCTTTTTAGGTTTATTTTATGTTGCTTCTCTTTATTTGTGTTGTTTCTACCTTTTCGCAATCAACACCAAAATTCTATGTACACCAAGTTGAAGACTCCCACCAATATGTTTATGAGTTGGGAAAGTGTTTATTTAAAAATAATGATACTTACGTCAAATATGCTGTTAAGACGGGTACTCAAACCATACTTATTGTTGAAAAGAGTAAAAGTTCTGATTGCAAAAACAGCAACCCAAGTGAATATACAATAGATGGCAAATCAGACTCCCTTGTGGATACTTTTGAATTTTCTGGTATTAAAGGAAAAATAGGCCCAAATTGCGAAGCCTCAATTGGAGACACTGTCATATATAACTATCCAACCAAATGTACAAAAGGCATCAGTGGGTTTTACAAATTCAAAAATAATGAAGGCAAAATAATCAGGCAAACTTATTCAAATGAACAGTGTACCGAAGGTGTGACTGTTATACCCACAATCAAGGCTTGTGGTTGCAACAGAATTGAGGGAAATAATTTCGTCGAAGTCATTTCATGCTCTGGTACTGTAAGTTGCACTGAATTTGAGGAAGAAAAAAATGGGGTGTGTGAATGCAAAAATGGATATGTTAGAAGTGGCAGCAAATGTATATTTAATTGTGGGGAAGATCCAAACAAACAACCAAATGCACAAAACACTGGTTGTGATTGCAAAGACGGATATATTCTAAAAGATGGGTTGTGTGTTCTTAATTGTACTGGGGAACATGAGATTTTGAGTGAAGACAAAAAAAGTTGTGTCTGTGAAACAGGATATGGGAGGGATGAAGAAGACAAGAAATGCAAACAAATATGCACAGGAAAAGGCCAAAAATTTAATGCCACAACAATTAGTTGCGATTGTATCGAGAATTATAGAAAATTGGAAAGTGGGGTGTGCGAGTTTCAATGCTTTGGAATAGGGATTAAGGTTAATGACGGCAATGATGGGTGTGTTTGCCTTGATAAATACAAAGCCAATGGAAAACAAAGATGTCTTTTTTCATGTGAGGCATATTTTGTTCCAAATGAAGAAAACAATGGTTGTATTTGCGAAATAACAAAAGGATATTCGTTAGTTGATGGTAAATGCATCAAAAATGATAGTAATAATGGAAGTAACTCGTTCGTGTACGTAATTTCAATCATCATATTGTTGATGGTTGTGGGAATTGCTGTTGCTGGTTTCTTCTGGTTTACTCGCAAATCTAATGTAAGGAGATCTGTTGGCAATGAACATAATGAAGCATTTGATGTTGCCCTCACTGACGACCTTGGTCTGGCGAGAGCATCAAGGGACGAATAATTTAGTTCTTTTTTAATTAAACAACACAAAAATAAATAGTCATTCACGACTGTAGTTAGAAAAAAGTTGATTAGATTGTTTTGTATCTTGGTTGAAAGTTTCATTTTTGATATCACCAGGTATCCCAATGCAATCTTTGGCCTCTTGCATACTTAGAAGACATGGATTTTCTTTTGTAAATCCACATTTACATAAAGTTCCCCAACTACACCTCATCTCGAAACCTTCCTTTTCCCCAAAACACCAAACAAAAATGGTGTCATCAAGACAATAAAACCCTACTTTTTTGTTGTCACACAGGTTTGCTAAAGCGAACAGAATAAGTGAAAAGATGATGAGCACCATTTTATGATACTTGGAAACTTTTGAAACACCACAAAATCAATCCTCAAATGTGATTGCCTTTTCATTTCTCCAAACAACAAAATCAAAGAAAAAGGAATAGAATTTGAATAAAATCAAACAATTGAACACCTTCTTTGACTTATCTTTTCTGATGGAAATATTGATAAGTCAAAAGCAAAAGGTTCTTCCCCACAATTAATTGTTATTGGGTTGAAGATGTGTAAGCCAATCGCAGCAGAAACATTTTTCCAGCTGACTGGAATACTTTTCACCAGAGTTCCATTCAAAGTAAAAAAAACTTCTTTGGAAAGAGAATTAAAACCAACCCCAACATAATCAATTGCCCCAACTTGCATTGAATAAGGTTTATGGGTATCAATATCATCTTCGGGACCGCTAAAAATCCAGCCATCGTCTGAGTGGTATCCAATTGTATGTTCATCCCAACCAACATGCCTATTATCTGAATAAATCCAATTGTCTTTATCAAGGCAACCAACCGAAATGAAAGAAGAGCCCTTCAGCCTCAATTCGAAATATCTAATACACTTTGAATACATCGCAACGTTACTTGGGGTGGTAAATATAAATACTTCGTCTTGAGTTTTAGTTGTAAAGAAACTGTGGGAAACAACCATGTCGTATTGGTCGTTAAGAACATTTATGCTTCTTTCTAAAATTCTTCCATTTATTTTAACTCGATTAGACTTTGGAATGAATTTCCTGATTTTGAATGCGACATTGTTTGATATCCCCTCTGTTTGACTGTGAATAAAAGGGTATTCAAACACCCCAGAAAACAAATTTTCCATTCGAGCCAGATCAAATCCCAACGACGTAACTGGATTGTAACTTCCATTTTTTGATAAAAATTTCAAAGATGTGGATTCTTCAATATAAACCTTTTTATCATCAAAAGATTCAATCCATAAGGTAATTTCATTTGACTGTATAATTACTAATTCCTGTATATGGTTTAAACACATCCCAAGAGAGCAGTCATAACTTTTTGTAAACTCAACATGTTTTAATTTATTTTTACAATCAAAATCTGCGGCAATAAAAGAAGAATCTGATATAATTAATTCTTCCAACATAACAAAGTTCACACCCTCGAATGTAATGTTTTTACTTTCTTGAATTTTTAATTGTTTCAATGACTCAAAAACATTTTTTTTAAATTCGATTACTGAACTCATGGTTATTAACAAGTTAATAACGTGTGGCATTCTAACATTGGCAACACTGGTTCCGTCACCTATGAATGTGTTGTGTTGAATTACCATTGTTTCTATGCATTGTGGAACAGTCCAATTTTCATTTTCTCGACTATCAATGTATCTGTAATAAACTTTTGTTGGATACGCCTTTTCAATAACATCATTGAGATCGTCATTTTTCATAACCTTATTTACCCAAAGTTTACCGTGTTCGGAATAAAGCCGATCACTAAACTTCTTACACATACCTTCGCTGATGCAACGATAATAATAATTGATTTTTCTGAAGGGTTCCAATAATTGTTCATCAGATGGGTGTTCGAAAATAACAATACTAACATTAACTGTATTATTGTTTGGTATGCAATTTTCAAGTCTTTTCACTAAAAGACAAGTTTTTGTGTTTAGCTGAATGGCATAGTTATTGGAAGTGTTTAAAACAATTCTTGAAGGCATTTTGATGTAAATATTCTTTCCATTATCAGTGAAATTCTCCATAAACTTTGTGATTAAACCAATATCACCTTCAAGATAATCCAAAGAATCGAAATATTTACTATTTTCGATGATGAACATATTTGTTTCAGAGTCGTAGTCAGAATCCAACCCAAATCCCCCATTTAAAAAGTCATATCCAGCAAGTCGAATTCTTTTGATTTTTGGAAATATTGTTTTGGCAAATTCCTCGTTGAGTATTCCCCTTTTTAAAAAAATACCAAGCTCACAATTACGTATTAATTTGACTGATTGGTACAATGATAAATTATCATACTCAACATACCTAAAATCGATTGTGTCTGGGGAGAAATATTTCACGAACCATTTCAACGAGGGTTCGTTGATGTAACTTGGGTTTACTTTTAAGCATTTGAGAACTTCTTCGCATTTATGGTTAATTAAAATAAAATTTTTAACATCCCCAACATCAATAAAACTTAAAACAACTTTTGCTAAGTAAGGTGTTTCTAATGACACATTGCCCATACAAACGAACTCTTAATTAACAGATAAAAATCATGTCAAAAAACAGAATTTATTTTTGAGGGATAACCACGTGACATGAAACTAAAAAAGAATTAAAATTAAAAACAGTGGTCAAGCGGATTTTTCAAAGGAAATTGGCAAAAAGTTTTTCATATTCAGTGTTAATTCTGATCATGTAGTTAATGTCATAATCTTTTTCTTCAGGTCTTCCCCTTTTTTCAATGTTCTCCTTTTGTATTAAAGGATCACTACAATACAATAAGAAAAGGGCACTCTCTGAGTTTTTCCAGCAGCTTAGTGTTTGTTCTTTGACAATACTGAAAACTTCCATGATGGAATGTTTGCAAGTATCAATTTTGGTAAAAACACAGTCGTGGTATTTGGGAATATTGTAAGTGGCATATAGGTCCTCTGTTTTAATTTTTAAATCATTAAACTCTTCCTCGGTTATTTTTCCTTGTAAATAAGATTCTGTGGCAAAAATATTAATAGAGTCAGCTGGACTTCTTTCCATAATAACGTACTTCATATTCTTGGCATTTTCCAATTGTTCCCTGAAACAATCAATGATAAACAATTGGAATTGGTAAATGGATCCTTTTCCTTTCAAAGTTTCCTCTAACATCCTTTTCCCAGTATTTGGTTTGAAGTCAATACATTCCTTAATAAAGATTCTTTCTTTCTTTGGCAAACTCTTTTTTAATTCACGGATCAAAGTAGACTTACCTACTCCAACACCCCCAGTAATCATAATAAATTGTTGGTATTTCATAATACCTTTGTTTGGTAATTCCAGTTCGGCGAATGAACTTTTCGGTGTTTTTTTTCTCTTTCCCGTTATTTTTGGATAAATTTTGAGGAATTTCAAGGGTTTACAATAACCCTTCTTCTTTTTTACTATTATTTTTTATTTTTATTTGGAAAATAATTTATTGGGCATTTTTTCTCTTTTTTAACTAAAAATTTGGAAAACTAGTTCAAACCCTATTATTCAATAACATTATTTTGTTTTTTGTTTTTATGTGCTTCGAAAAAAATTTAAATCAACGCTTTGGTGAAACAGAAAATTGTGTTTTCTAATTATGGAGTTACAAAAACTGAAATGGTGTCCGTTAGGCCTTTAAAAATTTGGGATGCAGTGTTGAACAGAGTTTTGTCAGACACGTGTTATATGTTGCCTAATTACACACCACATTTACACGAAAACCAAGGCCATCCGAACAAATTACAAAAATACTTTTTTTTTAAATTACCACTGAAACTTGAATAACTTAAACATTCAAAACTACATACAATGGAAACATCAGGAAGAGACCTTTCGAGGAAATGGGATGAGTTCCAAAGCGTTTTTAATAAATGTGTTCCTAATGACCATCACTTTATCGCTGAAAGAAAGATATTAGAGGCCTTGTGTTGTTTGGACAGAAGTTCTGATTTATCAAAGGAAGTTCTTCTTCGCATCTATGAAGACAAAATGAGTTCATACGAGGCTACCCATTTCTATTACTTTGTAATGAAACTACTTGTTTCAAAATTCAACAAAACCATCATGTCCTGGTTTAAAATTTATAAAGACCCTTTCCAATCTAAACTATCCGTAAAAACTGATCCGAATTCTTTGAATGGGATTGTCGCTAAATACCTTGATTCTTATGTTGAATTGAACAAAAATTGTGGGTTTTTGTTAACAAAAAATGCTGAATGGGCCTCGGCAAAAGAAACTGATGTCTCCAAGCATTTCAAAGTATTTTGTTTGTTAATTTTTATTTCCTAGAGTATAGGTCTTACCCTTTTTAGTGTCATTACTAAATTTGGAAGAACAGTTGTTAAAAACTATAACTACTTCTGACTTTGGCCATCTCCACAAGAATCATATTAATATTTATGAATCCTGCATTCGTCATCTTTGTTTAATAAACCAAAATGTACTTCTTGGTTTACGGAAATCAATAAAAATTATTTGTTCATCCCCGACACTCCAAACTCTCGAATCCTTTAATGAAATTATCGAAAGATATAATGTAGTTGCTTTTAATCTTTCCGAATATTTCACGACAGACCCAATTGCAGTGTTTTTCACCAACCTCCCAGATTTATTTTGTATTAGTTTTGATTCATTAAAGAAAAACGTTGAACGTCAAATCGTATTGTTAAAGGAAAATAAGCCTTTAAACTTTGATTTCTCGGATAGGAATGGGGTTGTAATTGAAGTGTCCAACCAAATAGAAACAGATTTCAAAGATTTTCAACCATTCACTTCAATGCACAAAGACATATTGAAAGATGGGACTCTAAAAATTACTTGTTCCCTTCTTTCCCCGAGCGGTTCATTGTCGGTTTCAGAAGATGGAGAAGACCAAGCCAAAAGCAGATCCCTATTTAAGGGTGTTGCTTCGTTATTGTCACCCCAAAATGGATCAAGCGCAAACTCTTCTTCGGCCTCGCCACCAAGAGAAAAAGAAGAGGCTTTAATTGAAATGCAACCCTCTGAAATTCCCAATCAACAGAAATTGGCGATTAACATTCAAGTTAACAGTGGTGACCAACAAAAACAGTCCCCCTTAAAAAGACAATCTCTTTCAATGGATTCTAAAACACCGAAAAGAAGAAGGTCCATTCAGGCAGACAGTGCTGAAGAACAAAAAAAAGAACTTTTGTCTTAAAAAAAGTCTTGACAAAAAAATGGGTGGTGAATAAAAATAAATACATTTATTGGCGTATTTAATTAAACCAACTTTTAAGAAATAATACAAGACTCCTTCTTCTTCTTTTTCGCTAGTTTTTCGTCTGAACGAGAGGATGAAGAGGAAGAACTACTATTGATTTTACTGAGGGCCAATGTAACGGAATCAGAAGACGCGGAAAGACTGTTTTGTTTCGAAACTATTCTTTCTTTTGAATGGGAACAAAGTCTTCTTTGAGAGAGTTGGCCAGAAAGCCTCTTATAAACCCCCATTAGCTCTCTGTCTGTCTCAGCCTTTCGTTTTTCATTTGCCAATTTAGAAAGTAAATCACTATAGCTTGGAGAGAAAAATGAAAATGGCAAGTGTGGGATTTGTTCTTCTTTTTTAAAATTGAATACCATCGCTTTTTCAAATATTTTGATAAATTCTTCGAAATTCAACAATCCGTCACCATCAACATCCAGCTGAGAAAATAAACTTTTTAAATTCTTACAAAATGTTCTGTTGTTTTTATTGACCTTAGAAACAAATTTTTTTGTTGTGGCAAAATTGATGCCATTCCCATCAATATTCAGATAGTTATAAACCAAATTATACAGCGCTATCATTTTTGAATACTCCTTGTTTGAATTCAGATTTGCCGCTTCTTTTAAATAAGTCTCGAAATATTTCAAATGAATTGCACAATAAATAAATTCGTTGGTTGTAAAGTAATCCTCGCTCGTCGTATGGAAACAACTAAATATTGATTTTATGGGCAAATGGTGAATGTCCATTCTTGTTAATGCGCTCAAACAATCTGGAATGTAAATGCCCAATAATTCGCCATTTTCTTCGTCGACAATCCCATCTGCGATTATTTCAATAAGAGGCACAAGGGAATTATCAACACTTTCAACAGTTATGAATGAGTAATAATTAAATATTATTTGTTCGAAAATATTATAATCAATCGGAACCTCTAATGACATAAATAAATGAATGGCATCTAATATGGATGTTGCTTCGTTAATCTGGGCACTTTGTTCAAAAAATCGAAAGTCTTCCTTTCTCAAAAAAGTACCAGCACCAGTTCGGTCGATTTTTTCAAAAAAATACTTAAGTAAACTCCTAATAAATTCCATGCCATGAACTTCATTCATTCCCGGATATTTCCTTGTAATCCCGTTGAGGTCCTCCCCAATGGAAATGAGTCGCGTTTTGGTTAATCGTTCTTGCTTTGGAGAAGTGCAGTTCAAAATAAAAAACCATTGTAATTTTGGAAATTCGTTTATTAATGGTTTTATGTGATAGGCATTTCCATTTTCTTCATCTTTCCTGAGCAAATTGGTGGATGATTTAAATTTGGGTATGACAACGGTTTCTATTGAACAATTAGCAATTGGTTGAGATCTCTTTACAATAACTTCTTTTGGTTTTTTGAACTCATTGCATGTGTATGACTTACTGATTCTTCTTCTTTTCTTTGAAATATCCCCATTAGGATACGCCAACCCAGTATTGTTTGTCCCCATGGGTTGAACATTGATTTTAATTCGTTGGCCCTCCATAGGTTGAAACGTTTTCTTTGTTTCTTCAGTTTCTAACTCTTCTATGGTGACTTTTTCGGTAACCTCGGTGCACATAACAGAATTTTCAGGTTCAACCACTTTCAATTCCTTCCTTTTGTCAATATCTTCCATATAATTAATAAATTGTTGTATATGGTCCATGAACTGAAACAATGCCCATTGTTTGATCCAAACTAAAATTTGCCCAGCGCTACTGACAATTAAATTTTTGTTTTGGTGTGCCCCCAAGGGAAAAGGTGATTCTATTCGGCGAGACAAATCAATAAAAAACCGCACTTGGTTGGTGGATAACCTTCTCATTTCTTCTTATTTCTCTTGGATTTTTTTCTTCACTTTTGTGGTTGGCCCAATCTAATACTTTTATTAAAAGTTATGGTAAAGACAAATCTTGTTTGGTTGATTCCCAAGTGCTTTTCTCCAACCAACTCCATGTCGTTTTTCCTTTTTTTTTGTTTTTTCGTTCCACAAAGGGCAAAACAAAAAAAAGTCATGAAATAGGGGGTTTGTTGATTTTCTTTTGAAGGGTATCTGATTCCGTTGAACTTTTCGAAAAAATTCATTTCCACAAATGGAAACCATTTTCCTGGCCAATGTCGTCTTGTATCTAACCAAGTTTGAGTCGCTTCTGCAATTCTTATTTGTGAGTAAAAAATGTAAAGAAGCCATTCAATTGCTTCACATTAATGTAAACACTACTTGTACGATTTCTGCATATCCCCTTCAATACGTTTTCAACCAACAAATGTTGCTGAAAGAAATCCAATTATTTCCACACCTCCAAACCCTTCAATTGGACGAATGGAACCAACCCTTAATCCCCTATTTGTTTCTCCAAAAGAATAAGTATCTGACTAAACAACATTTGAACATTATTTTATACGGCAAAATTAATTCCAATTCCCTTTATGTTTCCTCTCAAATTGTTGAATTGAGAAATATTACCCTTCATTGCCCAATTGATTGTTCTAAATTCGTGAATTTACGTAGGGTCTCGTTGAAGTTATATAAACAAATGCAGATATCCGCATTGTTTACAAACAAGAAACAACGTTTGAAATATGTGAATTTATACTTAAAAAAGTTTGTTGATGAACAATTCCTAAAAACTATCAATGAATACTCTTTTGATATGTTCGTTCTAATTCTTGATAAAAAAAGGTTGATCCTCCAGGCCCATGCAAAGCGAAACTCAATACATATCCCATTTATTCTTGGTTCTACTTTTTATTTCCCGATGCTACCCTCCTCAGTGCCTGTCCTTTCAGACAAATTCACCAACATTAAAGGAAGGCAATTCCCAACTGATTTTCTAAACCAATACCTTCCAACTTCATTGTATATTCCAGAGCCACAGCACGACAATTCATCAAAAGAATTTGACTTTTCACTTTCCAGTTTTGTTAAAGAAATTTGGTGTGACGACCCAAACATTCAATTAAAAATATCACCACAAACATTATTCTACAGTGGTTGGTCGAATGAAACATTATTTAATTCTTGTTCCATCCAAACGTTACATTTGATAAATGTTCATCTTCCGTTCATTGTTCCCCTCACAGTCCGTTTTCTCCAATTAGTGTCATGTAATGGCCTCGTTATTAGTAATTTTGAAGAAATGAAAGTCATCTCAATGATTTCTTGTTCGACTCCATTCGATTATTTGTCCGCAAATACTTCGTTACAAATTCTATACATCAGCGGGATGGTCATTCGTCATTCCCTTGGTAATTTGAAATTCCTTCGGAAACTGTCAATAATGAATTGTGAAATACACTCCAATTTAGATGTCTTTTATCCCAAATCATTATTGTCTTTGTCTTGTCCCGCAAAAGTATTGCCCAAATCTCTTGGGGTTGCGCAGTTAAAAATTGATAATGGAATGAATTTGTTTTTGGATGGCCATACCCAATTAAAAGAACTTGAGTTGAATATATCACCAATCAAATTCTCATTCCCGACTTCTTTGAGGTCTTTAGTGTTGCGAAATGTTCACACAAAATCATTGGGTATGAACAAATTGCTTTCTTTGGTGTCAATGCGTTTATTTAATTGCAAAATACCGTCTGTTGTTCTTCCAAAAACCCTTCGTCTGTTGGTTTTAGAAAAGAGTGTTGTGCGCATTAATTCCTTTAAAAAGGTTTGTTTAAAGCAACTCATTGTCATTGACTCACCCGTTAAGCTATATCAGGTAAATGAAAATTTAGAGGTGCTGTATTACGACAATGATGGTTTTGTTTTGGATGATGTGAATTTATTTTTCAAAAACTTGCAATTCCCTCCCTTTAACGACCAGAATTCATTTTAGAGAACCCCAAATTCCATTACCAAAAACAAATCGCAGTTTACCAAAAGTTACTCTTGGCCCAAACCAAATTATTATAACAATTACAATTGCGTTTGTTGGTTTCCCCAAAGTTTCCAAAACAAAAATAAAATGGAAGGTGGTTGACGCCATTTTAGAGTATCGAAACTTCTTTTGTGCCTAAAAATATAATTACAAATTCGTTATAGCATTATTTTCCCAACAAATTCTTACGATGAAACCCCCCTCTCACGTTTTTTTTTGGAAAAACAGTTTGTTGTGTCTTGATTTGAAACTATTTAGACAGTTCAATTTTGGAACAAACTCCAAATTAATAAAAAATGTCAAACCCAAAGGTGAAACTAATCGGATTGCTTCTGTTTTCTTGTCTTGTTTGTCTGTCTTTTGGTGATTCTACTTGCGGAAATGGAATATTTGAAAAATTTAATGAGGAATGTGATGGGGGCGAAGGGTGTGGTTCTGAATGTTTTTGTGAAACTGGTTACACACCTGATGGCCAAGGAAACTGTGTTATATCCTGTATGTATGGCGATGCATGTCTTACTGGTTGTGTAAAACCCGACGTTTGTGGGCTGTGTAATACCTCAATGGGATACAAAGAAGATTGTTCGGGTTGTTTAAATGGGTCGATTTGGTTTGGGGAAGGAAATTGTGCCCCTTACGACAACTACACTATTCTTTCGTGTGGTTCTTTTTTTGAAGTCGTTGACCCAATGTTTGAGGGAAAACCAAATCCCTTTCACATAGGGGTCGCAACGGCCGATAGTGTTATTGGTGAAAATGGGAAAGTAAGTTTTCCAGAACTCAATTTAACCCAATACCTGGGAGTTAATTCATGTTCTCGTTATGTTGACCCAACACAACCATTTGCTTTTGGCTATTACATTGAATTGTTTTGTGAATATGAAACGTATATATCCATTGAAGTTGACAAAAAATATTCGCACAGCGAAATTGTAAATTATGATAAACAACAAATCGCTGTTGGGACTCCACTTGCAATTTCCACCCAGGACTCTTGCCCAACTTCCACGTTTGGTTATTTTGGAGTGAAATGTTTAAGCAGTAATGGTGGGTTTTCTGATTATGTCAAGTCGCCCCGACTCATAACTAGACTTATGGCTAATTCTCCTCAATACCTTTTTGTTCACTCTAAATACTCGGAAAGTATCATACCTGCTTTTGATTTGTTCATAAACGATATTGTCCATTCATGTTCATCAAATTATGTCACAATAGAAAAGAGTCAAATAGCGAATGGGGGATTTACTACAAATCTAAATTTGGAACATACAATTGAATCAAGATCTATTTGTTCTTCTGAATTAAGGAAAGGGTATTGGTTTCGAATTGAAGGGTCTTCCCAGACTGTGGATATTTCTACCTGTGATTCACAATCAAATTATGATATTAATTTGGACTTACTCAGCTTTAAATTGGAGGATTACGGTTATGACTATGATTCTCCAGATATTTTAAATGTAGATTGTGATGAAACCACCAAAACTAAATGTGTTAAAACCCGTTCAGATGGATGTGGGGATGATTCGCATCTTTCTCGAATGATTGTTAAATTAGAAATTGGAAACACCTACTTATTATTTGTAGGAATAAATGAAGAGTATGGGGCTTATGTAAATTTAACTATCACACAAACTTGTCCTCAAGATTGCGGAGAACATGGGGTATGTTCAACATATTTGGGACAGTGCGAGTGTCTTGGAGATTATGTAATGATTGGTGGTATCTGCACATTATGTGGAAATGGTAAGCTGGATGAAGGTGAAGAATGTGATCCATCTGTTGAGGGATATCGAGATTCTAAATGCTCCAATACTTGTAATTGTGAGGAGGGTTATGGCCCAATGGAAATTGATGGAATTGTTAAATGTGCTATACCAACATGTGGAAACGGGAAAGTTGATGATTATGAGGAGTGTGATGGTGGATATGGATGTGATCATTGTGTTTGTGTTAATGGAACGAAGAAATATGCTCAAGCAAGAACATATTGCATTCAAGCCACTTGCGGAAATAAACAATGGGACAAAGGAGAGGAATGTGATGGAGGAGATGGATGTGTTGAGTGTGAATGTCAAGAAAATTGGTTTACTAATAGAGCAGCGGATTGCATTACAGTATCTCCTTCGTTGAAACATTTCTTCTATTGGGGAACGGCATCAATAACGTATGTATTATTGTTTATTTCGTTACTGTTCATAGTGTTTTTCATGTACATCAGGCTGACCAATAAAATCAAACGAGAAATGGAAGATGAGAAATTGACAATCTTTGAAAATGTGGTCATTCCATTTGATAAAACCAATTCACAATACATTGATTTAAGACAAGAAAACCCATATTTCAGTTTCTCTTCAAATAATATTGAATTTGGAGATGTTAGACCAGAAATTGACGAACCAATTGAAACTCACATTACTTTGACAAATAATTGGAAATACCCAATGCATTTCACATTCCATTCTGGTGATTATACCAAATATGAAATTACATGTAAACCATTTACTGGAACTATTAAACCAAAAGAAAGTGTTGAATTAACAATTACTTTCATGGCCAAATGTACTACTTTATTAAATGAAAAAGTTCCAATCACAATCAGATATGGTCAATTACAAAATATGTTGAAAGATATTAAGAAAGAAAATCCAGAATTAATTGCCCATTGCTCACAATCAAGTCAAAATAGTGAAAGTGATAAACATTCACAATCATCTGGGCCAATTTCTCAAAAGAATTCTCAACCATCTTCGAATCAAAAATCACAACCATCCAAACCATCACCAAGTGGAAGTGGTAAATCAGATTCTAATAGTTCAAAGAAAAAGAAAGTAAAATCTAAAGTTACAAAATTCCATGTTTATTTGAACCTTCAAATTGAATCTGCTCTGAGTACAAAATTGGATTATGAAGAAATTCATTTACAACATCCATCAATTGGAGGAGGAACATTTGGTAATGTATACAGAGCTGAATGGAGAAGAGTTGATGTTGCAGTTAAGGTTATGAAAACAGATTTGGTTGGATTGGCCGATCTATTACCTAATTTCATGCAAGAAGCAGAAATGATGGAAAGAATCAGATGTCCTTACATCGTTAATTTCATTGGAAGTGTTGCTACAACTGATACATTATGTCTTGTTACTGAATTCTGTCCATTGGGATCATTAAGAAAATTCATGAAAACAAATGCGATGAGCGATTTATTAAAAGTCCGTTTCTGCCAAGACATTGCAAAAGGTATGGAATATCTACATCAAAATGATATTTTACACAGAGATCTTAAAACAGATAATGTTTTGGTTTATTCGAAAAATCCTAATGATCCAATTACTGCCAAAGTAACAGATTTTGGTACTTCAAGATCCTTCATTGAATCCTCTGATAAAATTGCATTACAAAATATTGGAACACCAGTTTATATGGCTCCAGAAATCAATAGAAAAGATCAAATGACACTGAAATCAGATGTATTCTCATTCGCCATTTGTATGTTGGAAGTTTGGATTGGAAAAGATCCATATGATCCAGTCAAATTCCCAGATTCTGAATCAATTCTTAAATTTATTGGTGCCGCGAAAAGACTCGATATTCCAAATGATTGTTTAATGAAAAGTGTTATTGAAAAAGCTTGGAAACATAAAGCTTCGGAAAGACCAACATTTAAGGAGATTGGAAATGAATTAGACTCAATTTTTAAGAAGGTGTCTGACAAACAAAAACCAATTTCTAACAAAGACCATTCTGGCTCAACTAAAACTGGAACGAAATCAAAAGATATTTCGTCTTCTGAAAAAAAAACAGAACCCACAAATAAATCAGCTTCAAAATCTAATACCACTAATGAAGAAAAAGATGAAAGCAAAGGGTATTCTTCTAAGAAGGATACCACAGAAAAAAGCGAAAGTATTGTTGTAGAATCTCACTCCAGTGATTCCGAAAATTGAGGAAGTTCAAATTGAACAGAAATTCAAAAAAATATAATTATGAATTATTCAAAGCGATTCGACTGTTTTGTCATCTCAATTTTTTTGATTTTGATCTTTATATTATAAACTCCTGGACTTCCTGTTTTTGGTTTAAAAACTTCAAGAGTTGTTGACTTATTTGAACTTAAAACAAAAAATAGAAAAGGAGGTTGCGATGAAAATATTATTATGCATTGACTTTAGTACTAACTGGTTTAAGGTGTTTGGGAATAAATGCAAACTATCCAATGGAGAAGAAATTAGGATTGAACAAAGTGAATGGAGATACGTTGCTGCAAAAACTGTGAAAGGAAAGTGTTATGTCCATTTGAGCGCTTCTGAAAATCCATTTCCATGGACAAATCAAGGAGAAGACAGAGATATTGTCCCAGACTTTTTGTTAATAAGAAACTTCCCAAGCGATCTTCACTCAAATAATTTTTTAAATCAACTAATCGCTTTTGAATGTGGGAATCTTACTTCAGTTAATTCAATTTCTTCAATCATTTCAGACATGCAGAGACCAATTCAAAATGCTCAACTCAAGAAAATTCAACATAAAATTGAAAAGGAAGAAGGGGTTGGGAAAATTCGTGTTGTTGATATGAATTATTATAACAACCAAGGAACTGTTTTAACCATTGAAGGAGGTGAACCCATCCAATTCCCATGTGTTATAAAAGTTTCAAATACAAATGCTGGGTTTGGTAAAGCCATTGCCCATAACAAGTCAGAAATGGATGACATTGTCTCCATCATTGCTGTTACAAGGGAATATTATACTATTGAACCATTTTTAGATGTCGATCATGAAATTAGAGTACAGAGAATTGGGGATCATACACGTGCTTTCATTCGTACTTCTGACACTTGCTGGAAAAACAACTGGGGTGATCTTCAATTTAAAGACATCCCTGTTGAGGATCGTTATGTTAAATGGTCTGATGAATGTTCAAAAATGTGGGGAGGAATTGATATTTTTGCTATTGATGTGTTAGTTCTTAAAGATGGTTCTGAAGTAATAATTGAAATTAATAATACGGCAAATGGTCTTATGTGGCAACATGAAGAAGAAGACTCAATAAGAATAAAAGATTTGGTTTTAAACAAAATGAATGCCACTTTTTGTCCCGTCTAATCAATTAGTTATTGCTTCTTTTCCAGTTTTTTCAAGAAAATTCCAAAGAAGAAATGAGAAAAGAGTTGTTTTTCTCGATGGTAGAAAAAAATTCTTGAAGTGCGCTTTTATTTATTTATTTTTAAAATGTATTGTGCAACAACTATGAACTCAAATTTTCATTTATTCAATGGCCAATTGTCGTGATTTGTTTAAAAAAGCTGTATGTGGAGCAATTTGTGGTTTTATCTTTGTTTTAATTTGTTCAATATTTATCCTACCATTTGCAGTTACTTCTTATATTTACATTGATGGAATGGATGAAATATCGTTGTGCGCAAATGAGGATGTCACAAAAGGTTGGTGGTTTACTTATCAGAGTGGTTATTATTTTGCTCTTCTTAACGTTATTTTTGTTGGCGTTTTTGCTTTCCTTGCTCTTATATCTTTCATTCCTTGCACCGGGTTTATTGGTTGGCTTCTTTCAATTCCTGCAACATGTGGTTGTTGTGGATTTTTAGTTATGGGTATTTTAATTCTTTGTATGGGTCTTTCTGTTGACTTAAGGGAATTAAGTGAAACCCAAAAACAATGTGTTGAAAGAAAGGGATTGTGTTGTGTTGATATTCACAACTGTACTTTTGATTTTTCTTCTAGTCCAGCAAATAATGATACTTCAGAAATTCTTCCGGATGATTGTTATGATACAATTACAGTTCCTTACGAATTTAATGTTAAGATTGTGGGTTCAATGCTGATTGTTGGTTCAACAATGATGTGTTGCTATAACACAATATCTACTGCAACATCTGGTGCTTACATGAAAAAAGGAAAGAGAGATGATTATGAAAATCTTTCATAACCCATTACTTTTTGATTTTCACTTTTTTGAAAAACTTTGATGTAAATCTCGAAATTTATGTTTATAACAAAGATTGAAGTTATTCTTAGAACAGGTTTTTGCAGTTACAAAAATAAAGAATAAAGGGGTTGCCTTGAGATCTAATTTGACTCAAACTCGCAAAAACTTGGTAAAAACAAAAAAAGTAAGATGAAACTCATTTTTCATTTTGTAAGAAATGAAGTTGCACATTCTTGTCTTATGTTTCATTCTGTCTTTGTCAAAAGCAGAATTATTAAAATTTGATGAATTTGAACTTTTTTCTGTATTAGAAAGTAATTTAAACCTTAATGATTATTCCTCAGAGGATAAAGATAACGAAGATTTGGATGCATTTGTTTCTCTTTTCGAAAGTGACAACTTTTTTCTTGAAAGCGATTATTTGGATGTTGCGAAAAAAATGTATGAAGGTGCTAAAAATAAAGTGAATGAATTGGCCGACGCTGGAGTTAAATATATAGAGGAAAATGGAGATAAAATCAAAGGAACACTTCAGACGATTGGGAAAGCCGCTGATTTTGGAGCAAAAATTTCTGGATATGTTGGTGACGCAGCAACAATAGTAGGAGCATTTTATCCGCCAGCCATGACAATTGCTGCTGGTGCCAAAGTGGCTCAGTTGACTTTTGATGGGATTGCAACAGGGGCAAAGACTGCAGAGACAGTTATAGATGGAATCCAAAATTCCAAAGGTAGCAGTGGTGAAAGACTGATGTCTGGTTTAAAAGAAGGTAGTTTTGAACTTGGAAAACAAGCAATGGAAAGAGGGGTTGATTATATTGGAGGAAAATACGTTAATAAAATTGCAAAACCTCTTGGAAAAGTGGCCAATTATGGAATTGGGAAAGTTCTTGGAAAAATAAAAACATTCAGAGATTTGGGCTCGAGTACTAAAAGAAAAATTGGATCGGCGATTTCAGAACAAGCAAACGAATTTATTGAAAACAAGGTTTCAGATGTTGTTGGAAAAGTTCAAGATCAGGCAAAAGAGTTAGGTGGAAAGGTTATGGATAATATTAAAAATAGTGGTCGTAAAAAGGTTCTTGATGCCGTTTCAAAAGTTAGTAACTCAATACAAAAAAGCGCCACCGCTTTGACTGCACCGATTGCTTCAAATGGAGTTAAAGGTAAAGATGGAAAGACAAAAAAATTATGGAATGGATTACCAGAAACAAGGGGTGGAATGCCAAAAATGGCGAATCAAAAAGGAAAGACATCAATTCCTGGGGTTAATAAAATCTCAGCACTAACAATGAAGAAATTACCAAGACATAAAAGTGATCCAGCAAAGGTGTTTGCGAACAAGAAGAAATTACCAATTCCTGGTTTTAAACAGACATCTGCCCCATTTATGAAAAAGCTGCCAAAATTTAAAACTGATTCAGCAACTTTAAAGAAAATGATGCAACAAGCAAAAAAAACATCAAAGACATCATTCCTTAGTTCACTGAACAAAAAAGTAAATTCGGTTATTAAATCCAACAGAAATGGAACAAAAAAGAAATTTAACGTTGCCCAAACATTATTTAAAAATAAATCGACTAAGGCATCAACCCCCAAACTAAATCTAGCGAGAATTCAAGCAATGGTAATGACGTCGAGCAAACGAACAACCAAAAACAAAAAGAGATGATAAAGGACAATAATTTATTTCTTTTTTAGCAATTCCAATAAAAAATAAGAATTCATAAAGGAACTTAGAACTGACAAAAAGCACATAAATAAATGGATATGTCAAGTTACCATTTTACAACAAAATTATTGTTTTGTTCTCTTGATAAAAATGGAGAATTACTTGTTAGGAGAAATGACTTGATGAAAGTTTTTCTTCCTTTAATAAATGTGAAAGATGAAGCAGGCGAAGAAAGTGTCGATTGTATATTTGATTTATGTGATGAAGACAATGACGATTGTTTAAATTATAAAGAATTCCATCATTTTATTTATTGTTATGATGTATGTTGTCGTCCCAACCTGATTAAAGCCAGAATTGATTTTATGATTGTACTGTTTATTGAATTTTTCCGGGCTATTGACAGCGATATGGGAGGAACTGTCGATTGTAAAGAAGCTGCGCACGCTTTGAAAAAGGTGAAAGAAAGAAATTATAAAAAATTATCAGAACATGAGGAGATGTTCGAGTTAGTGCTCCAGTATTGCAATGAGAGTGGAGAAAATACTGAAATGACTGAATTCGAGTTTTTATGTGTGGCACTAAGGAGGGATGTGTTACTAGTTCACTTTGGGTTTAAACATGGAGAATTATTTAAAACAATAAATAAAGGGCAAATGGGAGTGTTAGTTGAAAAAGATTTTAAATTTTTTTTGACCAAACACTTCAGTAGAGGTGTTGAAGTTAGTGGTAGTGCAAAGATTTTAATGGAAGCGTTTTGTGCTTCCTTTGGAATTCAAAATATGAAAGATGAACATTTTGGTTATTTGTTTGAATCAATTTTAAATTGTTGTAAAGGAAGTAAAATGTTAACAAAAGAGAAGTTGTATTCAATTGTATTCAAATTATTTGATCAAGACCAAGTTGGGTATTTGACGTCTGAACAATTTTTGTTAGTTCAAACCACATTGAATTTATCCCCAAAACAAAAGTCAAAGTTTACATATTATCTTGGAATAAATAAAACTATAACCCTTAATACTTTTATTTCTGCTCTATTTCCCTAACAAGTTTGCTTAAATTGGGTTGACGTTTATTTTTTAAATCATAAGTGTTTGAAAGTTGTTTTTTTATTAAAAAAGAATAATTTCGGGAGACACAACATCATTTAATTAAAAATAATTAGTTTAATTCTTTAAAACTTGGGTTTGGTATTCTTAGTTGGTTTCGCATGAAACCATACATGTCCTTGAAGTTATGTCTTGAAAACGAATTGAGAAGACAAAAGAAACAAGAAAAGAATAAGAATAAACAAATCCCCAAATTACAGTTTTCGAGAAAAGCAAGAGAATATGAAGCGTTACAACAATCATTATTACTTGCATTACTAAACAAATACAGTCAAATCAAAATAAAACAAAGAGCAAAAAAGGCAGAAATTACGCATCAGTTTTTCAGAATTAAATTTATTGAATTTTCAGAAGAAGACAGTATCGATGTTGATTTTTATTTGGACAAAAGAATAAAAGAAAGAAAGGGCTATGAGCTGAAATGCGGATTCTCGGAGAAAACCACAAAAAGGAGAATGCAAATAAACAAAAAAGTTGAATTACTTCATTTGTTAATCGACTTACTAAATGAATATGGCTATTTCTTCGACAGCCGTTTTACCGAAGAAAAAGTTGGGGTGCTAAGAAAAGAAACTGTATGCAACATTTATTATCGAAAATCGTTGTTGTTTGATGAGGACTCAATTAAAACAATAAGCCTTTCGATCCATGAAATAATTTCTGAAAAACTTTCGAAGTCAAATGGTGATTTGACGTTACAAAGAAACGATAAAATTATTCAAGGATTGTTGAGGTGTTAAAAATAATTAAATAACTGTTTTATGATTTTTGTGTTCATCCTTTTTTAACTTTCAAAAACGCCACGAAATGAATAAATATTCAATACATAATAAAAAACATTTTTACATTATTTTTGTGTTATTTTCAATTTCTTCTTTTGTGGTTTAAAATTGAAACCAAATTTTGTCTGCACATTTGTGGAACAAAAAAAGTTGGTTGCTCCAACAACATTTTCTTCAACACCAACAAAAAGTGTCTTCATTTTGGTCCCACTCCTCGACTCCACTAATCACTTAGGCAATGAGTGATATGAGAACAGCTTGATGTTATTGTGTTGAATTTTGATTGATTTTTTTGGGGTTGAAATGAAAGAAATAAAAATAAATCACATAAAACTCGAAGAAAAAATAAATATGGATAATTTTTGAAAAGTATAAAAAAAAAAAAAGTTAGAACAAAATTGCATTTTATTTAAATTTGTTTCTCAAAAAAAAACGAATTTCTTCATTTTTCCTTTAAAAAAAATAGGATGATTCGAATCATCCTATTTTTGATGTGATCTTCAAATGTTTCATTTTACACTGCATATGGTTAATCCCATTGCTTATTTTGTTATCTTTTCTTGCGTGCTTGCTGAAACTACTTTATGTTCCCCAGGTTGTTCTTCTTGTCTTACAAACTATACTTGTTTGTTTGAGTGTTCTGGTAATTACGAAAACGATACTTCATGTCTCCATTGTAAGCCTGTGAAAGACAATACTGCCTACATTCCAAACGGTTTGGAGTGTGTTGAAAATTCTATGGTTATTGAAAAAACTGGTTGGATTCCAGACACTGTTGGACTATTATCGACCAACACCACCATCTTATTTGATTTGAATGAGACTGTTGGTGTTGATTATGGACCTTGTCGCCATTCTCAAAATTATAGAATTGGGAAATGGTTTTATTTTGACCAAAGTACTGTTTCTTTACATTATTTTGTGTTTACTTTGTCGAAAAAAACGGTCTCCGATGCAATCGTAACTATAGACGTCTCAGATTCAAATAAAAATTCGTCAAAAGTGAATTGTTATGCCCAATCAATTCTTGATTCTGCAACACAACAAAATCGCCTTAAAATCCCTGTCCAACAATCAGGACAGAATTTGCTTGCAATTTTTGTTAGTTTAGAAGGACATAATAGTGTTTCACTGGAATTAACTGTGAGTGAGGTTAATGGGGATACTGAAGATGAATTCCTAATCATAGACCAATCCACGGCCGATTCATTAAGTTCGCAATATGAAGAACCAATAGTTTATACTTTTCCATTCCAAACTAAGGGGATTTATGCATTTCCAACCTGTAACCCAAGTAAATTAATGAAATGTATATTGTTTCGAGTTAATTTTACTGGGAATTATTACCTCAGAATTGATACAACCATCAGCAAAAGAAAAGTTTATTTGGAAGAATATTCATCAACCACTTTAGGAGACGGTTCTTTCGAAAGAGTTTGTGCGAACCTTTGGGTTGGCGAGAGTTTTTTGACTTATACCAATGAAAAAACTTATGGTATTCAGGTTAAATTAAAACCAAGCGAAACTGAACGTTATTTTGCATTGATGACCGAAGAAAATGTGAATACATTAGACGTCTCCATTACTGCTTTTTGTCCTAACGATTGCAACTCCGAGGAAGGAAACGGAAATTGTTCTACTTTAAAGGGGGGTTGTGTTTGCGATGATAGGTTTACCGGAGCGGATTGTCATTTGAAGTGTTATTATAATAACCAATGGCAAGTGGATTACCATGACAATCTCTGTTATTTTGGAAGCAAGAATTGTAATGATAACTGCCATTGCAATTCGGGATATACACTGATCAATAATGTCTGTGTTAGTTTTGGGTGTGCTGCTGGGGCATTAATTAAAGACGAACAATGTTTTACTAAAAGCGATGGGTGTAATACTAATTGTTATTGCGACACAAAATATGATTGGGTCGCTACCCCAGACAAGAATTGTAAGTCAACTCTCTGTGGAAATGGAATTATTGATAATCTTTACGACATGCGTGGTTTCGTTAGAAAAGAAGAGTGTGATGGTGGGGTTAATTGTGATATGTACTGTAAATGTATTGATGGTTACGAATCTGATCCTGAAAATCCAACTTCTTGCAAACAAAAAACAAACACTACTTTGGTTGTTGCGGTAAGTACAGGAGCTTCTGTTTTATTCATATTCCTTATTGTTTTAATTGTTATTTTAATTGTAGTTATTGTAACTTCCAACTCAAGAAATAGAGATCTTGGGGTGTATAGAACTCAACAACAACCATATCATTACTTTATTAATGGTTCCAAAAATCTACCGCCGTCTGAGGAAACAAAGTATATAATTGATCCTGTCGAATTAGATTTTGGAAATAGTAATAATTCGACAGAAATTTATGAAACTAGATTTGAAAGGATGTCGGTTAAGAATTATTCAAGAAACAAATGGATGATGATAATATTCCACACCCCAAATAATCAAAAATTTGTATTCCATTTCGAACCACAAGTTATATTCGTAAGGCCAATGTCATATCAAAAGGAGGTTGTTTGTTTT